>CAJQZJ010004755.1:11200508-11306996 GCA_907164525.1 Lophiomys imhausi | reverse complement strand
ACACACACACACACACACACACACACACACACACACACACACACACAGATACCCTGAGTCTTGGGTTACAGGTAGTTACTAACTGCCATGTGGGAGCTGAGAATTAAACCCAGGTCCTCTAGAATCTTAACCTCTGAGTCATGTCTCCAGCTCTGTTTTCTTCTTTTTCATGCAGTTGGAGCACATGAACGGTGGCACCATATTTAGTGTGGATCTCATTTTAGTTAATTCAGGCTAGACAATCCCTCATCTTCTTCACATTTACTAATTCTGTCAATATTAGCTGCTACAGCTGCCCAGTTCTGACGAAAGCTACTGGGAGAGTGAAGCAAGGGTAAGGTTGTGGGGACATTATGCTGGGGGAAGATCAGGAGTTTCATTTTATAGACTGAGTGCTTCAGCTTTCAGCTGCAGAAAGCTAATAGACCTGCGTGGGACCATTTCCAGGAAAGATAGGCATCCAGATCTGTAGCTCATGTGGAACACTTGGGCTTAGGAAAGCCAAGAGTTGTCACCATACAGCTGAGACATGAAGCCTTGGGCTAGGGGGTGTTCTCTCACTCCGCAATTATATCAGTGACAAGGACCAAAGACCAAGTGCAGGACATGGGCTTCTCTCTATCTGGAAAAAGTGAGGTGTCTGCAGCTGTAAGATCTGTCTGGGAAGTCGACGACACAGAGCAGGGTCAGACTGAACCCAGGATCTGGTGGAATTTTCCAGCCCTGTGTTCTGTTAGGTGTCTCTAGTGCATTTGAAAAGAAAAAAAAAGTGGATGCCCATTTTCATTCTAGCTGTGCCGTCCTTCCCTTCTTGCCGGGCTAGTACCAAGAGCTGTTTATCTGAAAGGAAATGGTGATTTCTTTTCTTTTTACCTGGGAATCTTTGAGTCCATTTCATTGCCACGTGACAACATGACCGACCAGCCCCTGGACACCTCTTTTGCACATGAAGTTTTCCAGGGCCAGTGTAACTTCTCATCTGAAATCATTTTTTCTTCCATCCTAACTGGTTGGGAGGAGGGAGGAAATAGCGATGTCCTTGGCATTACAGTTAGTTCCTATCCAGGGCCCTTAGCCAGAGCCATCCTTGGCATTCCTACCTCTCCACTGAATTTCTGACAGGCAGAGCTTTTTTTAAAGTAGCCCATCCTCACAGGGCTGTGACAGAGACCCAGGAAGGTCTCTTCTCTGTGGCCTCACCATCTGCGCTTCTCGGGTCAAGCACAGACTTGGCTTGTTTTCAAACAGGCTCCAGTGGTTTGGTGGTAGAACATTTGTGTATTACTCACCAGACAAATGAGCTAACTCAGCCCCACTCTGGCTTCAGGGGGGCTTCCACGGCCCTCTCAGAGAAGTGGGGAGTCAGTGGCCTAAATCTGATCTCTGGAAGACAAATAAAGGTTTGGTCATCTGGCCAGGGAATGGAGAGCGGCTCAGGCTAGTGTCAACTCACAGGCCAAGAGAACCTTGCCATAGACATCCTCAGGATGGATGGGCTCACAAAACCTCTGTGGAGACCTTAATCAGTAGCTTGTCACTTATGTGAAACCCTCCTATCCCCCTATTTGGACTTTGGACAAGACTTTAATTTTTTTAGCCTCTTCTCTGGGGGTGAGGAAGAGACAGTTGGTGGATGTTGAACCAGATTTGCTTGGTGTGAGGTTTTCAGCTGTCTCTTAGGAGCAAGACCATCTTCTGCAATTGACAGCTACACAGTGGGAGCTTACCTTTGTGGGTAAAGGAAAGATGAAAAGTGAACAAGTAAGAAAATGGAAAAGGAAGCAAGTAACAAGAGCTGTGAGGTCAGGGAGCTGCTGAGTGTTATTTCTGCTGCACAGCTCCATGACTCAGAGAGGTGGGAAGCTATGCGATGGCTTGTGGGTCAGATGAGCACACAGAATTAGTATCTTTGGATATGCCTGATTATCTGGCATTTTGTTGCAAAATGATCACTTTTGCTCACCGGCATACTAAATAGTCTGCCTGTGTCTTCCTTTTACTACTCTGATCTCCATCAAGAATCATATTTTTGTCCTGGGCTGGGAGCAGGATCTCATGTAGCCTCAGCTGGCCTCTAACATACTATGTAGCTAAAGATGGCCTTGAGTTTCTGACCTTCCTGCCTCTATCTCTCAAGTGCTGGGATTACAGGTGTACACCACGTAGCCTGGCTTAATGTGGTGCTGTCTATCAAATCCAAGGCTTTGTGCATGCTAACCAAGTACTCCACCTAACCTGAGTCACATCCCCATCCTGAAGGTCATACTTCAGAGACCTAAAGGACAATTGGCAAAGCCACACCTTTGGACTCAAGGTCACCTCAAAAGAAAGAGTACCTCTTCTAAAATGGGTTCATCCAGTGGACAAGTATCCTGTCTCCTAGGTTTCCCACTTATGTTTTTTTATTATTTCACTATTCAAGAATCTATGTTGTCTAAATGATGCCAGCCGGCTACAGAGCAGAGCAAAGCCTGTGAGCTGAGCCAAATGAGGGAAGCCTTTCTCTGGAATCAGTGGATTGTGGAGAGGTCCTTCTCTCATAAAGAAACCTTAAAGTAGGGGCTGGTGAGATGGCTCAGGGGGTAAAGGTGTTTGCTGCCAAGCCTGATGACCTGAGTTCCAACCCAGATGCCACCATGGAAGAAGAGAATCAATTCTCCAAAATCATCCTTTAACCTTCACATGTATGCCATGACACACATGGGCCTGTGCACAAGTGTGAGCACACACACACACACACACACACACACACACACACACACACAAATAGTACTTTTCCATTTAAAGAATGCTTTGAATAAGGTATTCAGCAAGTGATTAACTGCCATGTTCTCTATCATTACTTCCACAAGTAAGTCATTCTGTCAGCACTGAGGCTTACTGAAATCCCCACATACACACGAGCACAGGTGAGAGGAGGTTCCAGGGAAGCATGTCCCTGGTTCCTGTGGCCTGGGCCCATTTGCATTCCACTCAGTCCACAGTCTGACTGTCAACTGGCCCTTGGTCCCAGGAACCAAGAATGAGAAGTTTTCCCCGGGCTCATTTAGTCTGAGATTCCTTTCACTCAGAACCAAGAGTAACAGGGACAGACAAGGGCTCTTGTGTAATGGTCCATAGTGGGAATTTTGGAGTTTTGGTTTCTTTAAAAGACACAGAAATGTTATGGGAATATGTTTTCATTTCAATCCCAGGTATGGGGATGTGGGGCTGCTTCACAGCAGGTGACTATGATTTGCCTCCTGCTTTAGCAGTTGTGTGGTTTTGCGAGCTGCAGATAGTTTCTGTGAGTATGTGATGTTTGGAATTCTGGGAAATTTTCAGAGGCTATGTAAATTTTTCAGAGGCAGGGTTGTTGTTGGCTAGTTAGTTGTTGGATGCTATTGGTTGCTGTTTGTCAAGTAATTGTGCATAAAGAAAAGAGAAGAAGAAATTAGATATCCTGACAGCAAAGATAAAACTTGTTCCAAAGAACTCAAAGCCTATAATCAGCAGGAAGTAGTCTAATGATAACTTTGCCCTCTTTCCCCTCTATCCTTTTTTCTCTCCTATCTAGTGTTAGGGGGTTAATAATGGTGGAGAAGGGTGAAAGAGAGAAAAAGGAACCCACAAAATAGTCAAAATGATGGCTATAGTGGTCTGATGAGCTTGCTTGAGGGGAACTGACTCTGGAACAGATGAGGAAAAGCAGCCAGCAGAAGAGAGGGTGAAGGGCCTTCTGCCACTCAGAAGAGAGAAATGGGGCAGGCAGGAGGTGGCGCAGCAGAGCCCCTCAGCTATGGGACTCTGATGCTGGGACTTCTCACCTCCTGCTGGGAGAGCCAGTGGCTCTTTTATACTGCTTTCTGTTCAGCACCAGCTTTAGCTAGGACATGACTTACAGGTCACCTTTGGATCATTTCTGGTAGTTTCAGTCTATTATACCCTAGGATGGATCAGGGTCTATTATTCCTTCACTGATCCCATCCCATATGCTGTGCCAAGATAACACAGTGAATTCCTGTGGGACTTCTCAAGAGGTGGGTGTCAGTGAGACAGCTCATTTAATTAGGTGGGGGGGGGGGAGACAAAGGCTATTTAAACATTTGGGGAGTGGATAGAGGCTTTCTGGGTGAGTGTATATCATTGGCTGGGGCCAAGGTCTTGGGAATGCCTCATTTGCATGAAAGGAATTCCAGGTACTTGCTGGGCATGACCTTATGAGGAGAGAGAAGGTTTAACCTGTAACTGGGGAATGGGTATTCATTTGAAGTGGGAAGGTGGTTCAGGACAGGGCAGGTTACAAAGTACACATAAGATGAGAAAATTATCTGATTTTTCTTTGCACTGTCACCACATTCTTACCTGCTGGGACAAGGGAAGGGATTGATACATGAGGCAGGCCCATGAAAGCTGGATGTTCAGAAGACAGTCTGAAGACTGAGATTCCAAGGGAGCCGGCCTGGAGCAGGAGTGAGGTTGAGGTGTGTCCAAACCCTGAAAATCTCATCTTGAGACCAGCAGGAGTAGGATCACTGACTCCCTATCCTGGACCTCCATGTTCCCAGTGCACATAGCCTTATGCCCCTCACCTCTGCCACCCTTCGGGTGGTCACATAGCTTGGTGGACATGGTTACAGGTTAGACTTCCTCTCTCCTTTTAAAGTCATGTCCACCAAGCACCTAGAATTCCTCTCCATGAAAATAAGGCATTCTCAGTGCCTTGACCCTAGTGAATGATGTACCCTCACCCAGAAAATGTCTACCCACTCCCCAAAGGTTTAAATAGCCTGTGTTCCCCCCAGTTAAACAAGCTGTCTCACTGAAGCCTGCCTTCTGAGAAGTCTGTTTCTCAAATGCTCACTGCCTGATGTCTCCATCCTCTGGCCATGCCTGCTTTGCTCCATCCTCTCAGGATCCATCAGTTTGATGGCAGACACTGTTAAGGGTGGGGAAATGGGGCCAGGATCAGCAGCACTCTGCCTCATGCCTTTCTTCCCTTTTGCTGTGTGAGAAGTGTCCATGAACAGATGAATGAATAGGCAAACCACAGTACATACACCTTCAATAGTACATTTAATTCCACCAAGTCCTGACCCATTAAAACATGGATAAAGCTTAAGAACATTGTATCTCTGTGTGTGTTTGTATAGTGTTGAGTATACATGCTCACACATATCTGTGTGCCAGGGTATATATGTAGAGGTCAGAGGACAACCTGCAGGAGTCAGTTCACTACTTTCATTGTGTGGGTCCCAAGGTGTCCTTACCTGCTGAGCCATCTTTCCATCCTAGGACAGACAAACTCACATAACCAGATTGGACTTCTCTGGGGGTTGCAATGGGGAGTGGGCTCTAAATGGATACAGTTTCTATTTAGGGTGATGAAAATGGTCAGGGAAAGATGCTTCCAAGAGAGAACTCAGTACTACCAGACTGCACACTGAAGAGTGATTCAGGTGTCACGTTTATGTCACAGAAGAACAAGTGAGAGCGGGACTGGGATGAGACTCCACTCTGTCTAAGTCTGGAGCCTGTGGTCTTTTCTCCACTGTATGGCCTACTCCATCAATACTGCCTCACTGCCTGGCCAACCTGTTCACCTTCAACTGTGTTCAGGCCGCGGCTCAGCTGTGGAGCCACCTGTGTGTGATGACCCCATGTCTGTAACAGTCCCTGGAGACCAAGAGTCTGCCCACAGTTGGCCACTCACAGTCCTAATTAGCCTTGAACTGGTGCTGCTTGCCAGCTCTGTTGACCTAAGTTCCTAGGCTGAGGCCTGTGACTTGGAGGCAGGATGGGCACTCAGGCAACCTGTAGCTGATAAACAAACTTAGATCAGATGCCAGCTGAAGAAGCGCCTGACTGGTTACACAGTGTCCTCTACTTCTGCTTACTCTTGGCCTACCAGAATCCCCAACTGTCCTCAGGGCCACCACCCAGAAGGTACAAGAGGTCACCACCCTGAGTCAGTTACCCAATTGCCTGCACTGTGATAGAATTGTGAGTCTCATGTAGGTTGTAGTTAGTTCCAAACACAGGGTCAGGGTGTATCCTATGTGCCTCCTGTACCCTCCAACCCCCAGCCCATTGGCCTTGGGCACAGACCTGACATCTAAAGAGTGAGGAGCTCAGAGTGAATTCCATGCATCTCAGTAGATTTTCTCTCTTCTTCATCACTACTGCCTATGTATTAAAATCTTTGTTGGAGAAAAGGCCAACTGAGTTTAGATGGAAAGTGGTGGGGTGCTACCTTCCAGTGTTCAAACACCCAAGACTCCATGGAGCACAAGACTCCACAGAATCCAGACTCTGGGTCCTTGAGAGATCATGAAGCAAAGAGGAAGATAGTAGGTTGGGCATATCTTGCTAAAGGCTTGGAGGCTGCTGCCACATGAACTTGATCCATGTATAGACCCCTGAAAAGGGCCTGTGAGACTGAGGGTGAAAACTTTGTACTGGAGATAAGGGCAAGTGCAGGTTTTGGGAGGCCTAAAGCTTAAAGAATGTAGGAAATTGTGATAAGAACTTTTGTTTCTTAAAAAACCCAGTTATGATATGCGGTTGTTTTTGTTTTGATCTCAGGTGTGGGATATGAGGCTGCTTCAGTTGGTCCACAGTGGTTAACTATAATTGCCTTATGTGCTACAGGAGCATGGCTTAGTTAGCTGCAGAAATTGAATTGTGAGGACTCTGGAGAGGGGTATAAATGCCAAAACCCCAAGAGTGTTGGGGACACTCTGAAGGTGGAAGAGGTTGCTACTCTCCCTGCTAGTGCTCCACTGCACTGCTGCTGCTGGTTCATCCTGATGCTAGGTTTCCTGGATTCCTGGATTCCTGGTTTTCTGTGTTTGCTGTTGCTGGTTTACTGAATTACTGGATATCCTGACAACTGAGATTGGTATTGTCCCCAAAAGAATCAGACAACCCAAGTCAGCAGGAAGTAGCTCAAAGAGACCTATGTCTCTTTCCCCCTTAACCTTCTTTCTCTCCCACCTAGAGTTGGGGGATTGGAAGGAATAAGGGTTGGAAGGGAGTTAGAGGCTTAAGTACAGTAAAATAAATTAGAGTGTGTAATAAAACAGAAAAGCCACATGCTACAGGAAATACCCTCTTTAATAAAATGAATAGCATTTGGGCATGGTGGTGCACACCTTAGCACCCTGGAGGCTGAAGCAGTAGTTTGAAGTCAGCCTGAGATATATATAGCAAGATCCTGCCTCATAGGGCTGGAGAGAAGGCTCCGTTGTCATAAGCACTTAATGCTCTTGTGGACGATTCAAGTTTGATTCCCAATACCAACATAGTGACGCACAACCTAACTCCAGTTCCAGGGGGGATCCAATGCCCTCTTCTGACCTCCAAGGATACCAAGCGTGTGTGTGGTGTGCACATGCGCATGCACACACACATGTAAAACATTCATACACATAAAATTAAAGGGAAGGAAAAAAGAGAGCACTTTATGTGGGTTAGAAAGATGATGGTTTATTTAAGAGCTCAGGTGTTGCAGCCAACCTTCTGAGCTGACCTTGGGGACCCTGAGTGAGAATAGGGGTGATCCTGCTGCCAGACACCAGACATCAACCTTATACCCAGTGCGGAGGACACTTTGCTTGTGAGCTGGACTGATTTATTTCTCTCCAGTGACCCAGAAACAAATCTTCCTTTCTCCTTTGATCTGTTCTTATCTGGAGCTTGTGGTTTGTGTCTCTTTCCTGGCCACAAACTGAGAGGAACTGCCCCAGACAGACTTGAGGGAAGGCAGCAGCAGCAGCTCTAACACACAGTCCTGAGATTTTGATTTAGAAGGTGGAAGAATGGTGCATTTTATTCCTGTCAGCCAGGCCTTAAATTAGCCTCCAAGCAAGCAAATGCTCTCTGTGGGCTGCCATCCACCAACTTTCCCCTTTGTCTTCTGTTTGTGGTTGGAGAGCATGTCTAACTTTGAGCCAGGATTCAAGTGTAGAACAAGTCCTCATGTTCCCCTATGACCTCCTGCTCTCCCTACCCAGGTCCCCAGGTCCTAGCAAGTGGCAGGGTGTTATCTTCCAGTCACACAAAAGAGAAGTTATTACAAAGCTGGGGACAGAGACTTCCCATATCACCAGATGAAACCACAAGAGACATGGCAGTTCCTGGACTGGACTGGAGAGTACCTAGGCCCAAGAAACATCTCCCAAGTGTGGCTCTGGCCTCTATAGCCTTCAGACCCAAGTATCTGCCTGAAATTCATCTTGACTTTCCATCTAGTTCTGACTAAGAAAACTGGCCCAGCTTGTCACCAAGGCAGAGGTAGACCAGATGACTCCACAAAGACATTTCTAGTGTCCAAACAGGAAATTTTTTTTTAAAGGTTGTGGGATCAGGCATGGAAACTAGGACCTTGTGGTTACTAGGCAAGCATTCTCCACAGTAAGCAAAGCCATATGTGTACACATACTTATTCAGCAATCATACGAAGAAACTCCTGCTTGCTGAGTCCCATCTATTCATTTTAGAAGTGGAGTGGATAGATTCCAGGTTTGGGATTGAGGTGGCCTTGAATTCAAGTGTCAAGTCCATCACTTCCTGAATATTTGGTCTCTTGTAGAACATTCCATTTTGGGAAATAGGAGTGAAACACCAACCTGTTTTCCCAACTCTCTCAGGCTCACTGTACATGGCCATGACCTAGGAACCATGAACCTACTTCACAGCATCCTTTCCCAGAGCATCAGAAGTATAAATGGGTAGAAAACCCCACATAGAAGACCCAGAACATGGTGGCCTCGGCTTAGGGCCAACCACTGTCAGGCCAGCTCTTCCTCCTGGCTCCCATAACCATGTCCAAACCTGGCTCCTGCTGGGTGTCTGATTGCCACTCCTGCTCCAACCATGAGGCCAGGCTTCCCATAGCTGATAAGATCTCCTCATGAAGGGCCAAGGGGAGGTCAGGATACAGTTATCGGAGTTCCCATCCCTTGTTTTCCTCTCCAAGGAGAAATAAGGGTTCCCAAGAAACAGCTGTCTTCATCTCGGTTCAACAGGACAAGGAAGTCCTCTTGTTTAGAAAGAAAGGAACCCCTGGGAATCCCTTTCTTCTAGAGCATTGCCTCTGCTGCTCCACTTTTCCTGAGAGCTGACTCTGTATATTGGGAAATTGCAAATAGTTTATGTGGGGGAATGTCAGCTGCTCACATAAGAGAACATTCACATCATTAAGACCTAAGTACTTGCATCTGGAGATAAAGCAGACATATCCTGGGCTGACCTTTTGTCCTCTGGCAGAACCACTGCTAATGAACACTCAGTTCCTCAAGGGGATGCTTCTGTATGTTGAAGCAAAACATATGTGAACGTTAGCTTATGTGTCTATATGAGTGTCTATGTGAGCATGTGCACTTGTATGCACATACTACACATGACAGCACCATAGAAGCAGCATTTATCAAAACATTGTAATCAATTGCACTTACTTTTTCAGCACCCATGGGTCTCCTAGTAGGGCTTGTTCTTCAAGATAAAGGCACATTCTTTTTTTTTTAATGTTTATTTACTACTTCAGGTTACATTTCCATCATAGTACCCTCTTTCCACCCCTCCCAGTCCCGCCCTCCCACCTTCAACCCACTCCTCCGGAGTGGAGTGTCACTACATATCAGTCCCCCACCCCAGTTCAGCAGTCATATGAGGGCCAAGAGCCTCCTCATACACTGGGGGCCTACAAGGCAGCACCACTAGGGCAAAGTGTCTGATGGACAGGTGAAAAAGGCTATGTTCCTGTTCCCTTTGGTGCATTGGTTGTAGCATAGTTATGCTGTACTATATGGCTAAAATCTGATTATAAGTGAATAGATGCCATATGCATCCTTCTGAGCCTGGGTTAGCTCACTCAGAATGAGCTTCTCTAGTTCCATCCATTTGGCTGCAAATTGCATGATTTCATTGTTTCTGATGGCTGAGTAGTATTCCATTGTGTAGATGTACCACAGGTTTTTTTTTATCCATTCCTCGGTTGAGGGACATCTGGGTTGTTTCCAATTTCTAGCTATTACAAATAAGACTGCTATGAACATAGATAAGGAAACATCCTTGTGGTTTAGTGAGAAATCTTTTGGATGTATACCCAGAAGTGGTATGGCTGGGTCTTGAGGTAGAGCTGTTTCAAGTTTTCTAAGATATCTCCAGAGTGATTTCCATAGTGGTTGTACAAGTTTGCGCTCCCACCAGCAATGGAGGAGGGTTCCCATTTCTCCACACCCTCGCCAGCATGTGCTGTCATTTGAGCTTTTGATCTTAGCCTTTCTGACAGGTGTGAGATGGAATCTCAGAGTCATCTTGACTTCCATTTCTCTGATGATTAAGGATGCTAAGCATTTCTTCAAGTGTCTCTCAGCCATTAGGGATTCCTCCTTTGTGAATTCTCTGTTTAGCTCTGTTCCCCCTTTTTTTATTGGATTATTTGGTTTCTTGGCATTTAATTTCTTGAGCTCTTTGTAAATTTTGGGTATTGCCCTCTGTCAGATGTGGGGTTGGTGAAGATCTTTTCCTAATCTGTAGGCTGCCATTTTGTTCGAATGACAGTGTCTTTTGCCTTACAGAAGCTTTTCAGTTTCATGAGGTCCCATTTATTGATTGTTGGTCTTAGATCCTGAGCTGTTGGTGTTCTGTTCAGGACGTTGTCACCTGTGCCAATGAGTTTGGGGGTTTTCCCCACTTTCTCTTCTAGTAGATTTAGTGTGTCAGGCCTTATGTTAAGGTCTTTGATCCACTTGGACTTAAGTTTGGTGCAAGGTGATAAGTATGGGTCTAATTTCATTCTTTTACATGTTGACATCCAGTTAGACTAGCACCATTTGTTGAAGATGCTGTCCTTGTTCCATTGTACGGTTTTGGCTTCTTTGTCAAAAATTAAGTGACCATAGGTGTGTGGGTTCATTTCTGGGTCTTCAATTTGATTCCATTGATCCACTGGTCTGTTTCTATACCAGTACCATGCTGTTTTTATTACTACAGCTTGAAATCTGGGATGGTGATACCTCCAGATGTTTAAAGTCACATTCTTACATGCCACCTAGGAAGGAGCTTGACATCCTTCTTGTCATGCTGCTGCTTAAGGATTGGGCTCTCTGGCCAATTTGCCAGGGTTTAAAACTCATTCTTAAAATTTCAGGTATGTGACTTTGGGCAAATCACTTAACTTCTGAGCTTTTTTTTTTTTTACATCTGTGAAATAGAGACAACAATAGTGACACTTCCCTTGAGAGGGTTAGGTAAGTTCACACTGTGTACAGCACCTAGGTCTTGCATGTAGTAAGGTGTTCATCACATAGCAGCCATGAGGACAGTGATACATGCTAGTTACCACTAGGAGGTGGCGTTAGGTGGAAGGCCATAGCTTCTCAGAGGTTTTTGTTTGTTTGTCTGGTTTGGGTTTTTTTTTTGGGGGGGGGGGGGGCTGTGGATCCTGAATCCTCTCTTGGGTCATGGATATCATGATGGGTGAGGAGGGCCCCATCCATGGAAACAAACAACAGTAGCTGGAAGTCCAGAGCCCACCCAGGAAATGGCCAGGGCATTGAGAGAAAAGCCAGAAACAGGAAACAGATCTGCAAGGGTATTTGAGGGACAGCTCCCAGAAAGTTCTTATCTTGATCCTGAAGGCAGCAAGAATTGTAGAGTAAATGAAAACTCTTTGAGGGGATATGATGTCAAATTCAGGGACAAATGGTTAGCAGGAATCCATAAGAGGCCTCCTGAGAGAGAATTCCAAGGCTGGGTGCTGATGGCAAATACCTTTAATCCCAGCACTCAGGAGGCAGAGGCAGGAGAGCTGTGAGTTCAAGTCTAGCCTGGTCTTCATAGAGAGTTCCAGGGCAGCCAGGCTATGCAATGAAACCTTATCTCTAAAAACAAACAAAAACAAAAAACAAAAGAAAATTCTAGAAGTCAGAGAATTGAGGTAGGGATGGAGAGACACAAGGACCAAGGAGGCTCGAGATACAAAATGCAGACAAGCTGGTTTTGAATGGAGCTGATGAGCCCAAAGTTGTTTCTTTCCCATGGAACTGGACCAGAGTTCATGAGGCTCAGGTCCACAGCCCACTCAGATGCCCCTTAGCTCTACTATGAGCCAACATTGGGACACTGGCAGTCTAGTCTCCCAGTTTTTCCATCTGTGACATGGTGGGTTGAAGAGTGAGCCCTGAGGGGTGGTCCTTGGAGGGCTGACTCTGAATGTCCCACCCTATCTGCAGGGTGTGTGTTTCCACATGGCTCAGAGGGTGCCAGAGAGCCATTGATGACCACTGAGGAGATACGGGGGTGGAGGGTTCAGAGGATCCCAGGGCACCTAACTGTGCAACTGATCTCCTTTCCACTCTGACCTCTTTAAACAAGAGAAGTTGATGTAAAGACAAAGCTTTGGTTATGAGAGCTGGAGACATCCAGGCCTTCTCATGCAAAAAAAAAAAAAAAAAAAAAAATAGTCCTTTCCTCCTTCCTGTCACTCATGGTGTAGAGAGAGACAATGCCCAGGAGGGCAGAAGTCACCACATCAGTGGCACTGCCTTAAGGATGTCCTCTACAGGCTGATGACTATGTCTCTGACCACCATTCTTTATGATGTATACATTGTCTAGACTGGTCTCACTGTGCAGCCCAGGCCTTCCCCAAACACTCCCTCTTTATCCTGTAAATCTTCTGTCTCCCCCAAGGTCCAGCTCTCACCTTAAACTGCTCAGGCCTCCCTTTCAAATTGATCTGTTATTCTCCCCTTTCACTGTCAGAATAAAGCCCATACTAGTAGGATGGGAGTGATATTGGGTGACCCTTTCAAGTATGGTCCTCTGGCCTCCCCACACTTTAGGACAGAAGACTGGCCTGGCTCTGTGGTCTCTCCTTTGTAGGAAGCAAGTTCACCACTTCAAGGGCTGACTGCTAGACGCCTGGCCTTGGCTGGATGGACAGGAGTTGAGCTGGTCTGTCAGCTGCCCTTGGATTTGGATTCATATCTCTGTGAGGTTGCCAAGGGTGGGCATGTAATTGTCAGCAGAGACTGTTGGTGCTGTGGGGACCATGTACACTTGCTGCCTGAACTGATTGCTGAATGAAACTCCAGTTGGTGGCCCTATCCTAGGACAACCCATGCTTCCCTCTCTGTCCCCCCATCCTCCTCCTCAGCCTGCCTCAGTTCCCAAAATTGCCAGGCTTATTCCCGTTCTGAGTTAATCACCAAAGGCCCCGTGACACCACAGACAGGACTCTGGAGGGCCAAGCATTGCAGTGCTGCGCCCAGGACATGGAGATTGGGGAGGTTGCAACCTTCCACATACACTCTCTCATCCATCAAGCCACCCCCAACCAAGCATACACCCACCCAAAATCCATTGCTTTACCTGCATGCTTGGGGATCCCCTGAACTCTCATACAAGCCTACTGCTACCCTAATCATCTCTTCTACCCATGGAAATGTTTGTGGTGCTAGTAGGGGTGACATCTTTGTGCACTGTGCATTTCTGTGCCAGCAGAGAGCTGATCACAGGCTGGTCTTTGGTATTGTGGTTATTATGAAGAATCTCCTGCTTCAGTATTTTGTAAACATTGTTCTCCATCACCTTCTGATTGGTTAAATAGCCAAATGGCCAATAGCTGAACAGGAGAGGAAGGCAGGACTTCTGAGGCCTGTGAGAGGGTTATCTATCAGGTGGGGATCAGAGAGGAGAAAGAATCATCATCACCACCTGGACACGGATGAAGAAGGAGGTGCCAGAACAAGACTAAAAAGACAGGTAATGGGCCATGTGGTGGGACATAGGCCAGTCCAGTATTGTTGAGTTAGAATAGCTGAGTATCTACCCAGCTATACTGCCTAAAGCTTATAATAATATATAAAGGTCTTTGTGTCATTATTCAGAACAAGGGCAGGCATAGAAAAACCATATGGTTACACACATCATGCCTAAGCATGGCAGTAGCTGTGTGCCTAGTTGGCATGTTGGAGCTTAGGGTCACAGAGTGGATGTCATGGGAAACAAGGACAGGAGGGAGGAGAGAGGCCATGACGGAAATGTAGGAACCCGGCCACCCACCATCAAGGGTCTGCCCTCAGCATGGCACAAAGGGCTTTCCTCTGAATAGAAAACTTCTACATGTGTTTTCTCTCTCTTTCCACCTAGAGAGGTACATTCTGGTAAACTCAGACTTTGGTAGCTGATAGAATCCCCCAGAATCTGTGGAGGAAGCCTCAGGAAGAATAATGAACAGGGAAGAAAAAGCAATGAGGAGGTCAGCAGGAAGGGACGCCGGGGCAGTGGCACACTGCCCTGGCACCTTCTGGTTCTCCTGGAGGGCTCAAGCTTCCCATCCAGACCTGTGCCGAGCAGAAGCTCCTTGGTCCCTTCTTGTTGGCAACGTGCTCACTCCCTGGAGTCATTGAGGAGAGGATTTGGTTGGAGTCACTTAATCTCTTCAGATAGAACCAAAGGCTGAAGTTAGAGCTGTGGTTGCTAAATCAAAAGACGTTATTATCTGTCTTTTCTGTGGCTTCCCTGCATGGGCTCTCTGCCTGGGAGCAGCCAACCCTGAATGTGAGTGAGGATGGTCTAGTGTCATATACACAGATGGGTCACCTGTCCCTGTGAAGAGAACCCTGTTATCTTCCCTCACCTCACTGGGCTAAAGAGGATGAGAAACCTCAGACTAGGTCCTACTTTGTCTCTGACTCTCATTTTCCCAAAAGTCTTTCCCAGATGGTTTCAGTACATCCTGGTCTTTTTTTCCTGTCAATCTCTAGTGTGGTCCCTCTTGGCTACATCCCTCGCCTCTGCTGACAGATCACACAGTGTCTTGGTCTCCACACTTGCAGAACCCCAAAGGCTGGAGGTCACACCCAGGGACCTCCTAGGAGATGGGACAGAAGACCAGACATACCACTATATCTAGTCAGATCTCAACCAAGAATAACCCCTGGGTTCAAATCCCTTCTCTGCTACTTCTTGGCTGAGTGGTTTTGGAAAAATTTTAACCTTTTTGAACTTTCATCTTCTGTGAAATGTAGTCACAGAGCCTCAATGTAGATTAAGTAGGATAATGTGTATCAGGCGTTCCGTTTATTATTGACCGGTGTTGGCTTTCAGCATATGCAAAACACTGTTATATTTTTTATTGCTTTTCAATGTTGGATCTATAGGTAAATTTCATTTGGAAGTAAAGAAAAGCCAGGGATTAAGAAAGTTTGAAGGCCATCAAGCTCTGATTTTAGTCCATTTTGTAAATGTAAGCAAAGGACACTGGAATGTTTCCTGGCAGGGCACGTCATTTGTGAGTCTCCCTGGACAAAAGCACTTGAGTGAAGACCAGACTGGTTTATTTACCTTTTTCTTTCCCACCCTTCCATGCCAGCTGCTGGTTGGTCTGATAAGGAAAAACCTGGGTCTTGTGTGGGTGAAAAAAGATGGATCCTAGTGGAACTCTGCAGCCAATACAGACAGGCCCCTCTTCTGTGAAACCAAAACAAGGTCTCCTTTTCTCCCCTCAGCTCCCACACTCAGCATCTCTGTGCTGACTTTGCCAACTCACATCTGACACAGGCATTCTATCCCTCTAGGACAGACACATATGTAGTGTGCAGCCATTGTGCTGGGCGTGGGGCCTCCCTTCTAGGTGGTCCACCAGCCAGCTCTCTTTCCTGAGGCAGATTCCCCTACAGCTTGTGGTGTTTCATTGCCCCGAGATAACCCATAGTTACTGGCTCCAAAAAGACTAAGTTGCCAGAATACCCCAAATGTATCCACTTCTTATGGGGGAGGGAATTTAAAAATCCATAAATGCTCAAAATTCAAAGGAGCCTTCAGCAACTCAAGCACAGGATGGACAGATCACAGGCCCCTGGCTCCAGCTCTGTGGAAGGGATGTGGTAAGAAACTGCATAAGCCTTGCAGATGATGTTGGTTGCCTCGAGAAGCCACAGGACTGCCGGATATCTTGTGGGCCCTCAAGACTGCCAAAGATCTTGAAATGATGCAATATATAAGCCAGAGAGCTCTACTCGGCCTCCCTCTTACGCCTGCCCTCACCAGCTGAGAAGACACACTGGAGAAGTGCACAGCAAGGTATGGCATACTCAAGCCATTAGGCTGCAATGGTCATAAACTGAAAGGCGGAGTCCAAGAGAGAAAGACTTTTCACTGCAAGTTAGCCCAAGAAAGACCCTTTGCCATAATTCAGCCTATTAAGGCTGGCAGCAAAGGAGGGCAGAGTTTGGAGGCCACTGGGAGAAAGAAGCTTTAGGCCATGAAGCCTACACAGGCCGAGGATACTGTAGAAAAGAGTCTCGGCTGATGGAAGAAGCTAGCATCTGGAACGGACTGAACTTTATAAGCTGGTTACAACCTAGCAGTTTAGGTAAACTGGCCACACGAACTGGCAAAGTTAGGCCCAATGGACACTAAGCTTGAAAGGAACTGGCTGCTGGGACTGCTGTAAATCAGGTTATACTACACGGACCTATGCTAAAAATATTAATATTCTTTTAAATAAATTAAAATAGGATTAGTTGGGTGTTCTTAGATAAGTATTAGGGTGTTCTTAGGTTATAGGCTTTAGGTTATAGAATATAGGTGTTTGTTAAGTAGTAATACATTTAAGCGTTTAAAATAAAAATTTTCTGTTACATTTCTGTTCCTTTAAGGGCTGAAAACAAAGAACCTCTTTGATTGCCTTGACTGTCACTTAAAAGAAAAGGTGGCCAGAGTGGCTAGAGTCCCATTTTCTCTCACTGTCCTGATCACCTTGCCCTGGACCCTCTGTGAGTTTGGTTCTGGCCAGTGGTTCTAACAAGCTGTCATATCCAGCCACTGGTTTCTTGAGATGAGAGGTTTTGTCCTTATTTGGAATTGTTAACATATCAAAAGAAGCCCATGTAAATAACAAAAAAGCAGCAAAGCTGGTTTGTAATAAGGACCAGTATGAAAACATTCATCTCATTTGGTGAGATTGCCCAGGATTTGGGAGCATGAGCCAGTCCCCACAAGGATAGGTGCCATCCATTATACAAACAGAACTGGCTGGAGTTGAACTGGAGTCTTTATCTTGATGCCTGTCTTGTCAGCCCTGGGTTTACAACAACGTGCACACCTCACTCTAAGCTGCTCCTTTCCCCAGTTTCTGCAGGGAAATGCAGAATCTTCCCTGGGAAGGCAGAAGGTCCTCTTTATGAGCACAATCCTGTCACTGCAGAGAGGAGACATTGGGGACAGGGTGAGGCAGTTGTGCCTTCTGCCTCTGTGACACAGCAGGACTTGGGTGATGTGCCAGCCTCCTGGGACTCCATCCATACGTGTCTCTCCTCTGGCCCATGATTGCTTAACTTAAGGAGTGGTTCTCAACCTTCCTAATGCTGTGATCCTTTAATACACCTCATGTGGTGATCCCAACCACAAAATTATTTTTGTTGCTACTGTAATTGTGCTTCTGTTATGAATCATAATGTAAATATCTGTATTTTCTGATGGTCTTGGGTAACCCTATGAATAGGGCAAATGTGAAATGTAGCCCTGATCCTGCCTAGTGACAGAGGCAGAGCCTTCAGGGTAGTGTGGTCTGGGTCTCAAAGCCGGTTTGGACTTTGAGCTCAGATTCCAGGCTAGGCTCTTGCCTTTCTCATTTCTCCATTTCTGTGGTGGTGGTGGTGGTGGTGTGGCACACTTTCAAAAACCAATCAGCCAGGAAAGAAGTGACTTCCCAGATTGTTTTACAAATTTTTCTCCTGAAGCAAATTGTTTCAAAATGTCAAGAGCATCATATTTTTCCTGTGAAGCAATCCCAGAATTCTCCAGAACATTTTAAACTCTGTGACCCCAGCCTTCCAGGAAGCCCATTGTGCATTAAACACTGCAGGCCAGCCAGCAGTCAGACTCATCCAGGCGTCCTTCCGTATTTTTATGAATGTTCCTCTCCTGAAACGTGCAGTTTCCACACATGTCTCATCTACATTCTCCTGGATTCACGCGGTTACCCTGAGGGGGCACCCCGAGAGCGCATCTTCACTGGACAGAAGCCTTGCAAGTCTGTGGCCCTCACCTGGTCCATTGTTTCTTTAGCTGTGCAGAAACTTTTTAGTTTTATAACGTCCCACTTGTCAGTTGATGCCCTTAATTTTTGTGAAAACGGAATTCTATTCAGAAAGTACTGTCCTATGCCTTTATCATGTAGGGTGCTACGTTTTCTTCTAGCAGCTTCAGTGTTTCAGGTTTGGGTCTTTGATCCATCTGGAGTTAATTTTTGTGCAAGATGGTAGATACAGATATAGTTTCATTCTTTTGCCTGTGGGCCTCCAGATTTCCTAGTGTCCTTTAAAGAAGATACCTTCTTTTTTTCAGTATGTGTTTGGAGTCTGTTAAATATTAAGTGTCTGTGATCACTTGTGTTTATATTTGAGTCTTGGATTTTTTTTCTATTGGTTTACCTGTCTGTTTTTGTGCCAGATTGCTCATACATATTTTCATATGTATGAACCATACATATAACATATGAAATACCATATTGTTTTTATTACTATGGCTCTGTAATGTATCTTAGGATTTGGAATTGTAATCATATTAACATTACTCCTTTTCTCAATATTGTTTTTGATATTTGTGGTCTTTATGGTTCCATATGAATTTTAGGACAGTTTTTTCTGTTTCTGTGAAGAATGAGATGGGGATTTTTATATTGGGATCACATTGAATCCATAAATAGCTTTTGGTAGAATACTCATTTTCACAATTCTACCAGTCCATGAGCATGGGACATCTTTCCATTTCCTAATATCTCTCTCTATTCCTTTCTGTAGAAGTTTAAAGTTTCATTGTAGAAGTCCTTCACTTTCTTGGTTAGGTTTGTTCTAAATATTTCATTTTCTTTGAGGCTATTGTGAATGGACATGTGTTCATGATTCCTTCCTCTGTGTGTTTATTGTTGGTGTATAGAAATATCATTGATTGTACAAGTTGATGCTGTATCCTGATTTTTTTTATCATTTCTATAAGTTTTCTGGTAGAATTTTTGGGATCTCTAATGTATAATATTATGTCATCTGTAAGTAGAGATAGTCTGACTTCTTTTCCTGTTTGTACCAATTTAATTTCCTTCTCTTGACTCATCTCTCCAGCTGGTACTTGGAGCACAATGTTGAAAAGGAGTGGAGACAGAGAGCATCCCTGTCTCACCTCTGACTTCAGTGGAACTTCTTTAGGCGGTTCTCCATTTAGGATGACTGTGGGTTTCTTGTGTGTGGCTTTTATTGTGTTGACAAATGTTCCCCCAGCCCTATATCCTTCTAGGACTTTCGTCATGAAGGCATGTTGGATTTTGTCAAGGGCTTTTCTGCCTCTATTGAGATAATTGTGTGATTTTTTTTTCTTTAAGTCCATTTACATGATCTATTTACATATATTGACTTGTGTATGTTAAACTATCCCTGCATTACAGGGATAAAGCCAACTTGGCCACGATGCATAATCTTTTTTATGCATTTCTGTCTTTTGTTGCAAGTATTTTATTGAGTACTTGTGGGACTATGTTCATCAGGGATATTGGCCTGTAGTTTTCTCTTTTTTGTTGTTGTGTTTTAACCTGATTTGGGTTTTAGAGTGATACTGGCTTCCTATGAAGCCAGTGTTTGGAAGTGCTCCTTCTGTTTCTGTTTTTCTTTTTGAATAGTTTAAGAAGGGCAGGCTGTAGATATTCTTTGAATGTCTGTTAGAATTCTTCTGATCTGGTCCTGGACTTTTTTTATTTTTTTAAGCTGGAAGGCTTTTAATTACTATTTAAATGTCCTCATTTGTTATGGGTGTGTTTAAGTTTGTTGACCCCTTGGCTAAATTTTGGTAGTTTGACTGAATATAGAAATTCAACCATTTCTTTTTAGGTTTTTCAACTTAATGGAGAATTTTTTTTTAATATTCCCTTATAATATTCTGAGTTTCTTTGGTGTCTATTGTAATGTCTTCCTGTTCATTTCTGATTCTTGTTAATTTGGGCCTTCTCTTTCTTTTGGCTAGTTGGGCCAATGGTCTGTCAATCTTGTTTCTCTTCTCAAAGAACCAGCTCTTAGATTTGTTGATTCTTTGAATTGTTTTCTTTGTTTCGATTTCACTGATTTCTGCTCTGATTCTTACTGTTCCTTGCAGTTGACTGGGCTCAATTCTGACTTGTTCTTGGTTTTCCAACTCTCTGAGTCACATCATCACACCATTTGTTTGTGTTCTTCCTGGTTTTTTAATGGAGGTACCAAGAGCTATCCATTTCCCTTGTAGGACTGCTTTCAATATATTTTTCAGAGGTTTTGTTGTGTTGTGTTTTCATTTTTCAATTAGTTCCAGGAAGTTTTTCTTTCCTTCTTTCTTGATATTCTTTGGGCCATTTATCATTCCATAGTGAGTTGTTTAATCTCCATGGATTTGGGTATTTACTAGAGACTTGCTTGCCATCAATTTTAAGTTGCACTGTGGTCAGATAGGATACAAGGAGTGATTTCAATCTTTTGAACTTGTAAGATTTTTTGTAAACATCCCTGCAGGTATGGGGAACTCAGCAAAGGATACTTCACTCACAAGCAAAGCCTTGAACTTGGGCCTCCTATTCCTTAAGCTCTGGACCCCAGACACTGGCTTAAGGCCAAGGACTGTGGGAAGGAGGTGATGCCCTTAGAGTCTTTGACTGTCTTCTAAGTTTCCATCCACTGTGTGGAAAGCTGGTCACAGCTCAGGCTCTGTGTGACAGCATCAGCAAACAGGAAGAACATGGCTACGAGGCAGATTGACTGGCTGGAGTGGGCGGAAGAGATAGGTCTGCATACTGGGCAGCCAGAGGGACGATGGGGTGGTAGGGACCATCAATTCCTCCCGGGAGTGTTGCCCCTCCCCACAGCCCAGGTGGGTACTGCTCCAGTGCTGGCCCTTGGGGCCTCCTTTTGATATTGTGTGGAGTCAGCCACTTCCTGCTCCTGCCTGGCTCTCTCCGGCTTCCAAGTCTCACTATGGGCAGCCTGTCCTCTGATGTCAACCACACGGAGTCCAGATGGGTCTGAGCGCCCAGCTGCACACCCATGCAAGGAGCTCCACTGTACCGGAGCAGCAGCTGAGCAGCAGCCCAGACTGAAAGGGACCTCTTTCCTGCAGCCGCTGCAGCCTGAGAATTTCCTCTCACCCGCTTCATTTCTGTGTCGTAGAGGCGCAGGAAGGATTTGGAGCTGGACCTGCCATCTGATTAAGTCTAGAGGAAGAGGATGTGCCACTCGGCCGGCAACGCGTGCAAAAGGCATGGTGAAGGATGACACACAACACATAGACATACCCAAACCCCACAACCTCTTCAAGCTGTGCTGCAGTACGGTCTAGGTGGGGGACAGGCAGCACAGGTCAGGGCTGTGGAGAGATGGCTCCAGGGGATACTTGGTCAGCTGCCTGTGCAGTGTGACAAACCGGTAGAACAGGGCTTCACAGCCATGGGAGAGTATCATTTATGTCTTAGGTCAGAGTCTTAAGAGACCTCAACAGGACCACGGACGTGCTGAAAGAATGAGACAGAGATAACACCCACTCCCTCCCCGCACCTACCCAGGCCTTCCAGACCTCCTCTCCAACCCAGGAGCATTTGCTGCAACCCAGGGACACTGCTGTCCCTCTGCTGCCCCCTTGTGGCCGCTCAGGGAAGGGCAACGGCCAATCCTCTGGCCTGTGACTGTGGTCGGTGTCCGGTGGTTGAGCCCTCAATCTTTGCCTGGGGAAGAACCACCAGAAGCTTCAAGGCTTGCTCTGTCTTCTCTTGGGGACTGTGGTCTGGACCTCCTCTCCCACAGCATCTCAATCTGGCCACCTGCCCTATCTCCTCTAATAGGCTAGACTCAGGCTAATGTGTGCATGACCTGCTAACAGTGGAGGCAGCTACACAAACAGCAAGGAAGTTGATCTCCAACCATCTTGGCAGCCTTGCCCCTTGACTTCCACGACATCACACATCTAGCTGCTCTGTTCCCTGGATCCAATCCTGAGACCTGGAACATCCGTAGGCCCCATTGAGCCCATCTCTGCACAGTCCCCACCCTCCCTTGAGTCCTCCAGGCATCTGAGTCTCCTAGTCATTCCAGCTCACCTGTAGTCCTCCACCTCCAGGGAACCTGCCCTGCCTTGTCCCACCCCATCCACACCTTCTATCGGACTAATATGGTGCTGATAGCATGCTTGCAAGCGGGTAACACTATGGGTGGGTGTTTCGTTCCACCTGTATACAGTATCTTAGAAACAGACAAATGTTGAGGTAATAGCCAAACTTTTCAAATGAAGAGATTTTACATGAAAAACCTGGTTTTCTGGTACTCCTTGTGGAAAGTGGTTTTCTTCACTAGCTGTCATTCCTGCCTGGCAGGAGCTGATGAGCAACCCAGCCCTGCTTCTCCACCTGCCTCTCCTTTGTCCTTGATAATGCTACCAATCTTCCAGCACTGCATGGCTTTGCATCTTTTGTGTTTCTTGGGATGGAGACAGCACCGCCCAGTTCCTTACATATGGAAAAAGAAGCCCAGGGCTGGAGAGAGCGCTCAGCAGGTAAAGCTCTTCTCATACAAGTTGGTAACCTGTGTCCAGTTCCTGGAACCCATATGTAAGGTAGAAGGACAAAACCAACTCCACAAAGCAGTCCTCCAACCTCCACACACATGCTATGGCACATACACCCACACATAATGACAAGCAAACATTTTAAAGCAAAATAAAATATAAAAGAGAGGCCCAGGTGTGTGCACTGACCTGATAGGGCTCCACAGGATGATAGAAGTCATGGCTCAGTTTTTACAAGGATATGATCTGGCGCTTGCCTTGCTGCCACCTCAAGGTTGTGAGTTCTGGAAAGTGGCACAGGGGATGGTAGAGGAGAGACACTTGGAGGAGCTACAGCACAGATGTTCTTTGCCCTTCTGGCCTCGGGCAGTTGGAAAGGCTCTACCACATGGCCTCATGGGACTCTCCCATCACAGCTGCTCACCAAAGACTCAAAGCAGAGGCTAGGCTGCTGGGAGGCTGGGGCTGCTGAAGTCAAGAGATACCCCTTTTTCAGGAACATGGATTTTAAGTGCCTAGAGGCTGGAATGTTGGACCCTCTCCTCGTTGCAAACATGAGTAGCCATCAATCATATCTACAAGAAGCTCCAAAGCCCCCACTCCCACCCACGCTTGCTAACTACCCAGTGTTGTACCTGACACAGTACCTAAATCAGCTAATCCTGCTACCCTGGATACCGAAGATTGCCCACTGCCCCTTCCTATACTGTGGTTACTTTGTGGCAGTGCTACAGATCAGGAAATACATGTGGGACATGAATTCTGGAGACCCACATTGGTTGTCCAGAGACTTGGGTACTCTCCCAGGTATGGCGGACCTGGACAAGTCCCCAGTAGCCTTCAGTTTCTTAGTCTGCCAGTGAAACCCAAGACACCTCCCCTTCCAGAACCCACCAGAGACACTGAAGAGTGAAATGAGACCGTTTGGAGGAGGGTCTTGTGCTCTGTGTGTTCAGATGCTGATTTCCGTGCCCCTGGATCTGCTTGCAGTCCAGGAAAGGGCATTGTCCTGACTATTGGAAAATCTCTTGTATCAATGTTGTATAAAGAATGTTCTCCAATCATAACTAATTGGTTAATAACGAGCTGATCAGCCAATGACTGGGCAGAGGAGATAGGAAGGTGGGATTTCCGATCTGAGCCAGGGCTCTCAGAGTAGCTAGGAGAAGAAGGATCACCACGAGGAGGTGGGGGACCATAAAGAGTCGCCATGAGATGGGCATTAGGAGGTGGCCATGATGAGTTCTCATGAGGACACACATGGAGCAGAGTGAGCCAGGTCAAGACTAAGATGGCAAGTAGCTCGGGCCATATGGCTGGGAAGTGGCCAAGTTAGCATAGTTGGGTTAGAATAGATGAGTATCTGCCCAGTTATAGTGTTTAAGCCTTGCTGAATAAATTTAATAGGTCTCTGTGTCTCATTATTTAGGAGCTAGATCAGGAATAGAAACAGATACTACCTTTAAAAGTCTTCCTGTAGAGACCTAAATGGAAAACACTCTTGTGAGCACTAAGGACCACCTCATGCATTTCAGCTTAACTGAGCAGCTACTGTCTAGTTAAATTAAGATTCTACTTGAAGAAGCCCCACTGGGTCTCTATAGCCCAGGATCACAGTCAGAGGTCCAAAAGAGCACCACCTAGCAAGGCCTGTTTGCTCCTCTGTACCTTCAAAGCCCCAGCAGATTGAGAACCGCTGGCAGAGGTTGGAGGATGGAGCCAAGCAATGCCTGTGGAAGCCACATGGTGGGGGGAGGGGGGCTGCCTTGTTACAGCTCATGAAAATTAGCAGGTGTGGTACAGATTTCTTCCCAACCCTCTGCTCAGCCACTGAAGGATGAGAGCCTACAGCAGACCAGGATGGGATATTGACACCAAAACAATTGGCAGATAATACAAACTAGAGATTTCTAGAACCACCCCCTCCAGCTGTTAACCATTTGTTAGCACAGCACCCTGGAAGTAAGGAACAGTCCCTGCATCTTTGGCATCCTTCTGTAGGTGGAGGTTCCCCAATCGTCAGGATAGGGGGCAGCAGCAGATATGGGAAGCCAGGACTTTCTGCTGGTTCTGAACAGTACCCATGATCACCCCTCACAGAAGTCACATCATGGGGCTGACTGGGGAATGCTTCCTGACACTAGGAAGATTAAGTCAGGAAGTGCTACAAACTCTACATGAGAGGAGTCCATGTGGGTGCTGCAGGGAGTGCCAGTCACATCTGTGGCTCTCAAAACTTGTTGCCCATTTGGAATCACCTAGGAAGAAAGGAAAGTACAGATCCTGGGCTGGGGCTGCTCAGTTGGTAGGATGCTTCCCTAACATGTATGGAGTCCCGGGTTTGGTCCCCAGTGCTACAGAACCTGGGTGTTACGGCACACACCTGTAATCCCAGCACTTGGGATGTGGAAGCAGAAGCATCAGAAATTCAAGGTCATCCTCAGCTATATAGCAGGGCAAGCCTGGGTCACAGGAGACCCTGTCTCACAAAGGGGGCAGAGCAGATGAGGAGATAGCTCAGCCAGTACGAAAGTGCTTGCATTGCTAATGTGAGTTCCTAAGTTCAAAACTCAACACCCACAGAAACCATTGTTCTGTGCTTGTAATCCCTGCGCTGAGAAGGCAGATGCAGGAGGATCCCTGAGGCTCTCTTACTAATCAGTATCCCCTAAATGGGAGCTCCAAACCAATGAGGCCCTGTCTCAAAAGAGGTGGATAGTAGTGTTCCTGAGAATGACACCCAGCATCATCCCTTAGCTCCTGTGCGTGCACGCACGCACGCGTGAACACACACACACAGAGACACAGACAGACACCCACAAAGAGACACACACATATACAGACACACACATACACACTCACACAGAGAGACAGACACCCACACAGAGGCATACACACAGAAAGACAGACAGACACACAGAGTCACACATCACACACAAACATGTTAGGATGATCTGAATTATTAATTATTTATTGCTACACACACACACGTACTAATCTTGTATCTAGGCTCCAAATAGCCTTGGGCCAAGCCTGGGCACAAGAATTTTTCAAACTTCAGGTGATTCTAGGATGCAGCTAGGGTTGAGAGCCACTGTATTACAGCAAAGGCCATCACCTGTAAGTTTGTTGTTCTGTTGTTTTTAAGTTTGCTGAGAGCTGTGGGATGGCCACTTCTGTGTCTGGAGTAACAACAAGGACACAACAGCGGATTCTTGGTCAGTGCTGCATGTCACAGATGAGTTGAGCACCCAGTCTGAGGTTTGTCAAAGGACCAGAACCATCCTCCTGGCCTTTGGGCTATCTGTTGCTATGGTGATGGGATGAGCTCATGCTCAGGATGTATTTCTCAACCTCTCCACAGGCTCCAGGCTCTGTGCCAGGCCCCAGGGGACACATGGTGAATGGGACACTGGGTTATTTCTATCATGGAAGTCTCAGCCTGAAGAATCCAAGTGTCAGCAAACACCCCTTAAATAAAAGTGGGAGTAGGAGTCGGTCACAATGAAAGAACAGGAGGCTGGAGGGGAGGGTGAGGTTTCAGAGACATCCTTAGGGTACTGGCTGGGTAGGGCTGGAAAAAGAACCCCAGGTCTTTTTGCACCAGGCCATCAACACACCTAGCCATCCAAGACTGTCCTGGCTTTAGAACTGAAAGTCTTATGCCCTGAACAAAAAGAGACGGTTGGTCACAGTTGGGCCTTGGTATGACAATGTCCCATGAAGCTGAAGAGCCCCTCAGCTTGTTAAAGCCAGAGGTTTCCATGATTTCTGTTGTATTTGGGGATTTCTATTATTATTTTAAGAGTTATGTGCAGATGATGAGGACTTGTCATGGTCCCAAGTGTCCCACACCACCATGGGACCTTGAAGAAATGAGAGTCAGGGTCCATCCTGAGTGACCATCTCCAATCCCACAGAGGGGAGGGAGCCTTACACAGGCCCTGGATGGGCGTTAAAGTGGCCACAAGATCACGACACCTTCACAGCCCCCCTCCCCCAATTTGCTGTCCCACATGACATGGTGGAAGTCATCTCTCCAGGCAAATGGAATGCCTAAGGAGAAACCCAGCCACCAGCCACCAGTGAACTGTAGGACAAACTCATCGCCGCTCCTCAGGAAAGATGAGCCAGAGCCAGGTTCTAATTAGCTATCTAAAAGTCTCAGGCACAAAAGTCTTCGGTCCCCTGAAAGACTCCGTGGACTTAACTCTCCCAGGCTGAGGAGCTGCTGCCCAACCCCTAAAGTCTCAGCAAGTGTCAGAGAGCATCTCTTCCCTTGCCTCCTCACCAGGACAGGGTAAGCAGCTCATCTTGCCACTCCCCTAAGGCAACTGAGGGGCGCGATTTACCTCAAAACTGGTCTCAGCCATTGTATTAGTCAGGGTTCTCTAGAACTTATTAAATATATATTTATATTTTTATTATATAAATTATATAATTTATGTGATTTTATAATTATATATATATATTATGGGATTTATTAGAATGGCTTTACAGTTTGTGGTCCAGTTAATCCAACAATGGCTATCAAGAGAAAGTCCAAGAATCCAGTAGTTGTTTAGTCCATGGGGCTGGATGTCTCAGATGATCTTCAATATATATCTGAATCCCAAAGATGTAGACTCTAATACCAGTAAATTAAGATTGATAGCAAGCAGGCAAAGACCAAGTTTTCTTCTTCCACGTCCTTTGATTAGGCTCCAGCAGAAGGTGTGGCCCAGATTAAAAGTGAATCTCCCCACCTCAAAAGACCCAAATTAAAACTGGGTCTTCTCACTTCAAATGATTTAATTAAGAAAAAGTCCCTCACAGATGTTTTATTATTTTAGATAATAGCAGGTTGGGTTTTAGTTAATTCTAGATGTAGTCAAGTTGATACCAAGAATAGCCATCACAGCCAACTACCAGGATTTTTCATGGAGTGATCCAGGTCTACCTGAATTTGCTTCTGTCAAAATGCAGATTCCTGGCCCATAGCCACACTATTTCTTGGTGACTTCATTATATAGTTCAGGCTGGTCTCAAATTCAAAATTCTCCTGCATCAGCCTCCTGAGTGGCTACCTCCTCCCATGGACTCTGCATCTTTACATAGCTCATTGGATCCTCCTGATAATATGTGCAGTGTGAGAACAAGGTCTGTGGTTATAGCCTGTTTTATTCCAAGTGTGCCTTTCTGAAGGACCTGAGAGTTTTGGGGCCTGAGCCCATGTGGAGAATTCCATCTCTTTGGGATATGGCCAAAGATATAGGCCAGCCCCATATCTTTGATTCCAAGCTCCCCAACCTCAAACTTTGCCGGATCTCAGGGCTCATTGCTAGGAAGGGGGCCTGGCTTTTGGGAATCATTTACTCATGGGAGAGAGGAAATAGCCAGCTTCCCTCAGAGGCCTCCAAGGTACAGGATTAACTTGGAGCCTGGCCCCCACGTTGCTTCCATACTTTTCTTGGGTTGACCGTGAAACAAAGGCAAATGACCATGTCCAGGTTCTACTGGAGAGCAGGACACTCAGCACTCGGAGATCTTCAATCTCTTGCTGGTGCTCCTTCCTTCTGGGATGGTCTCCATCCCCATCACATACAACTGGCCTCCTGTCAGTTGCTTTGTTTCTTTTTCCCCATCCACAGACATTTAACTCTTGTCCAGTGGGTAGCTGTTAGGAAGCAGTTTCTCCTTCGGCCTCAAGGTCAAGGCATTGTCCCTTTGCAGCAGAGAACCCCAGGAAGTCATCCATGAGGTCCCGACACAGGTTTCTCACTGATGACTACCTGAGTGCCCACGGAATGTAGGGGCAGTCATGTGACTGATTCAGGCCTTTGGTTCCTTTTGGCCCATTCATGGCTTCATAACAAGAGAACAGTGCATGAAAACTGGCCCTCCTCCAGTCTTCAATGGCTTACAAATTGTGGTCCAGCTAATCCAACAAACTTTGTTTCTATAGCTGCATTTTTAATAAAAACAAACTCTCTGCCCATTCGCCTGTCCAGAAGGCATCTGTGGGCGGTAGATGGATTACACTGTTGTGTATTTGAGCTCTTTGCAGAAGGACCTTTCTTGCGTCAAGTGTGTCAATATTTTCCCCAAATGTCCACTGACTTGTAGTGAGAATCTTCTCTGCTTTTGCTGATCCGGAGACAGGTCTGTCTCCAATAGACCGGGTGGTCTCTGTCCTGTCTTGCAAGTGTCCTTTAGTGGGGGGTTGGGAGGCACTCCTGAATATCACTCCAGAATATGAAGGAGGCCTGATCCTCACCTTCTAGAAAGATGGTGTCTATACTTTCACTCATTCTTCAGCCTGAACTACTAGGTTTCAGGGTCACCCACCTGCCTAAGGGCTGAGTCTGGCCACAGCCACAGCGCCGGTGCCCTGAAATGCATTGCTCTCTGGGAGGAGTGGGCAGCAAGAGGCCTGTCACACAGACACAGACAGGGGGCCTCAGCGGTGTGCATGCCTCATAGGTACTGCCCTGGGATATTGGGATGAGTTTTGGGGACATGTGCATAGCATTTCTTTGCATTAAAAGACACAAGTAAGATGGGGACCTGCCTAGTCCCTAAGGAAGCTAAAGCCAGGAAGTTTCCATGCTTCTTCAAGGAACCTAGTCCCACTGTTGGGGCCCATCATTTCCTTCTACACCTTGTCCTTTCTTAAGAAGCTGGAATCATGGGGTCCCCATTGGAGCCATCAGCCCATTCGCTGAGCAGCTGACCTTAACATAGGGCAGGCGCTTCAGCCTCCTGCAGCCAGATTGTCTCATCCCCTCCAAGGAATATCCCATCTTCATAACCCAATACCCTGAGGTAGGACCTTCTGTCTTCTTAGATTTTGCTATGGAAAGACAGTATGAGGTCCTTGCATGTTTGGAAACCATATCCTGTCTTCCTCCAGACCACAGTTGGGAAGCCTCACCCCTGGGCCACCTACTGTACCTGTTTGTACAGCCAGCCACCCAGCTGTTGGAGCTCACTGGTGTGCAAGCCAGATCTTACACAGACACATGAAGTCCCTCCTCTGGCCCAAACATCTCGACCCAGGACGATTTAACAAGTCGTCAAGAGAGCTTACTATAGGAAAGAAGTATCTTTAACCCACAAAAGGATATGTTGGGCATTTTCCCAGCCCATCAAGACACATTCCTATAACAGATTCCAAGTAAATGTTCTCCATTAGAACGGCATCATGGCTACTGGCATTATTATAATAATAACTCTAGTATCCAGATTGCCCCCCAGGTAGTTTTAGCATTCATGAATGAATGTGGTTCCTTCTCCGAGGTCATTCTCAGTGACAACAGCTTCTCTTGTGCTGCTCTGAACCTCTCATGTTCTGTTCACTGTGTCATAGCACCATTGTGTTAGCCACACTGGCCTCTTTCGGCCTGAAAGATGCCCATACAGGTTGCTCTGGTAACCTTTTCTCAACCCAGTGGTTCCACCCCACCCACATCTGCCCCCCACAGTGACCACACCCAGGATTGCCATCACATGACCCAGCTGGGGTGGGCAGCACATAAGAAGACCAACAGAACTCTTACCAGGCTGTCAAATTTTGAATCCAAACCCAGCAGATGGCTCCAGGGTAGTTCCAGCCACAGGGACACAGCTGACAAAGGCCACAGTGTCAGGAGGCACCTGTATCTGCCTCCTGATGAGCCTCCTACAAAAGAGGCAGACTCTGTAGAGATGATTATTCAGTTTTCTGAAACCGTACTTTTTAATTATTAAACACTTATTTATTAATAACTATATTCACTTACAACAAACACACTTAATTATTATTCCTATAAATTCCTACAACCCCTATAAATTCCTACAACCCCTAAGACCTAACCATTAAACCTATTGTTAACTATTATAACTATTTTCATAGCCTTTAAGAAGGATACAGTCTCTGGGGCAGGTCCTCAGTCGTCAGGAACACAGTCTCTGGGGTAGACCCTTTAATGCACTTAGCAGTCTTTATTCTGGAATATCTCAGATGCAGGTTCGTCAGGGTAAATTGGCTATCAAAGTCTCACCTTAAATAAGGCTTGAGGCTTTCTTCTCTCTGGGAGACCCCAGCTGTCTGTAGGCTAACTTATTTCCTTCGTATCAGCAAATTTGCCGCTCTGCCTCAGTCTTTAAAGCTGGCCACAATTCCGTTCAGGCCGCTGTTCGGACAGGTCAAACCCCTCTAGACAAAAGCTGAGCCACAGGGTTTAGTCCTTGGCCTTTTGCTGTCTTGCTGAGGCTTTCTCTGCTCACCAGCTTCCTTCTGCCTCAGGGAGATCTGGCCATTGGTCTACCAACACTTTCTTCAGCAGGACTCGCTAGCATCAGAGCTCTCTAGTATCGGGGGCCGTAGCATGACCTCTCTCAGACTCATCCACTTGTCCTTAAATAGGATCGCTCCTTGTTCCATCTGCTTCAGCTTAATTTGGGCTCTGCCCACTTAGCAGTTGAAAACAATGCCAGGCCATAAAGTCTTTCCTTGTTTCACCTGGCTTCAACCTTGTTTTTCAGTCCATAGAGACTCCCCTGTTTTCACATGACTTCATCCATAAGCTGATAAGCTAATTGCTCACAGCCAAGTTGGTCTTCATGCCCCGAATTAAGAGACTGTATCAGAAACCTAGATATTTACTAAATCTAATTTGTATTAATCCAACTCCCTACAGTTTTCATGTGCGGTTGCCAGCTAAGAGTCAAGTTTAGATCTGGAGCCCAAGACCACTTCATTACTGTGTGGTTGTGAGCAGGCTGCTGGGTCTTCACCTGTCAGAGCTCCACCAGGCGACTTCCTGAGCACTTGGTGAGCACATGGGATTCCCAGCACCCAAGCCTATGGCCTGGAGGACCTGGTCCCCTGACTATCTCTGGATCCTTTTTGATAAGGAATGAGGAGATCGTGAGACCCCACATGCACGCACATACCCTGTGCCTGTGTTTTCTTAGCAAGCACTTGCTGGAGGAGAGAGCACAAAGTAGGGAATGGAGGTTTGAGAATCCTGTCTCCCAGCATGAGCTCCCAGGTCCATATCATGCTGTCTGTGGAAGACTTGAATCATCACTCTTTCCCTGGCTCCCGGAAGCAGACACTTTAAGAAGAGTTGAGACTAAAGTATGTGGGCCTCTCACTGGAAATGGATCAATACAAATTGATACTGCCTGGCAGGGGGTGGAGTGCAGAATTCTTCTATAACTGAGGAACCATCTTTCCTGGGCTAGGAGTGGGGATAAATTAATCCCAGTCTCTCTACTTATGCCTCTGAGACAGTTCAGCCAAATTGCCTGCCTGCTCTAAGCTTCAATTTCCTACTTTGTACAGGGGCACAGGAACTGCCTCACTAGAAATACAGGAACCTCAATGAGGTAATTCACACAGATGTCCATTAAAGACCAGGAATATGGCTCAGTTGGTGAGGTACTTGCTGTGTAAACACAAGGACATAAGTTCAAACCTCAGAATCCACATGGGAAAGCTGGGCAGGGAATGACATGCACTTATAATCCTAATGATAAGGAGGCAGAGACAGACGGGTGCATCCTTGGGGGTAACTGGCCATCCAGTCTAACCTATTTGGTTAGCTTCAGGCCAGTGGGAAATCCAGTCTCATAAAACAGGGTGGACAGCACCTAAAGATGGACACCCAGGGCTGACCTCTGGTCTCCACATGCACACACATTGTGGACACACCCTTATCCATGTGAGAACAAACATGGATGCACAATAAAGTGTCTATCAGTGTTTGGCAGATGGAAAGCATTTCAAGTGAGTTCCTGACTACCACCTATTAAAATCCAAGTGGGTTAAAAAAAGAAGCATTTACTATCTCACCATTCTGGAGACTAAAGCTTTGGGTGAAAGGAAATGCAGGTACATTCTGCAGCAGTTCTACAGCCTCTGGGTATTGGAAGGGTCTGGAATTAGGTAGAGGCCTTTGCTGGTGGCCTTCGTAACCCAGGAAGGGGTCTCTCTCCCTTGGAAGGATGTGCCTGGACAGGTGAAGGCCCTGGAAAGGAACGTCTGGTCTGAAGCAGAGGGTCCTCTTCTAGGGATTCTCACCATGGGGCTGGAAGAGGTACCAGATCTTTCACCCCAGAAAACCCTCTTGAAATTCAGGCTCAAGAAAGCCCAGGGACAGGTTTTACCTTAGTTCAAGTGTTTTTTGTTTTTTTTTTCCTTTGTGAGCACAAGCTAGAAACAGCCCTTTCTTCTCCCCCTTGTAGACTCTCCAGTGAAAGCTTTGTGAGTTAGATGAGGAAGGGAGAGATAAACAAGATATAAAAAGCACAAAAGGATGGGCACTCACCCTCCACACAGGAGAATTCAGATGAGTAACTTCGAACTTGGCCTCAAAAGCATCTTAGCCAGAGAGCACTTAATTTTCAGAGAATTGATAAGACAAGGAAAGGCACTTTGAATTATGGGAAAACAAATGGGCAAAGTAAGGTAGGTCAGGGCTGGCAGGCAATGTTTATCTGTGTGAATTCCTCAGATGCCATCCTTTGGGATCTAGAGATGTCCCTGGTAGAGCAGAGAGGAGACCCTTTTACAAACCCCATCCTGCAGCAAAACAGAGGTTCTCAGTGGGCAGCACCACTTACAAACCTACCCTAGGTTTGGTGGGAAAGCATAGAGCTGTACTTAGACCTGCTTCTCTAGTGCCTTGAGCTCCGACTAACCGTCATGCTAAAGGGACACATTCTGCCATCCTCAGGCTGTCCTTACCACTGTGACATGACCCTTTTCTTCCACCACCTCAAGAGTTTGCCCAGATGACAAGCTAATCTTCCTCTCAGACTGTCTGCATACAGAGATGGGGGCCCGAAGTAACAGGGTGATACCAACACGGAGTCATTCACCTGCCATTTCCAAATCCCCGCTGTGCAGTCTCCATTGGTGCTTTTAGTTGGCCAGCATTGTCATGGGCCGGGTCATGTTCTCTCTTTCTACCTGCTGCTTGCTGAACCCAGGCTGGAAGGTGGTGGAAAAGGGATAAGCATTTGCTTAGCATTGCTACATAAGGACCAGTTCTGAGCAGAGGATCCTGGCACCCTTCATTCAGCATCCTCTGGAATAAAAGCTCTAAGGTACTTTTGGTCCCTTATAGTGAGTGCTATAGAGCTTTCTTGTCATCGGCGGTATCCTCCCATAGCCTGTATCTCTGTATCCTCACCACACACATCACAATGGCCATGCTGTTTAATTGTTAAACTTTGTTGCTTAGGGAATACCACAAAGGGGGGGGGGTGGAGGAGGCTGTACATGCTTAGGACACAAATAATTTTCAAATATTTTCTACTCAGAACTTCAGATGGTCTGCTGTCATGTTGTTAGTAAAGAGGTCCCTGGAGGCCAAATGTGGTAGTATACATCTGTACTCCTGGCCCTTTGGAATCTGAGGTCATCTGGGCTGTACAGTAAGACCCAGTTCTCAAAGAAAATGAAAGTTTGCCTCCTGAGTTTGCATTCAGGCCCCTGGCTTATCTGGGAGATGTGGAGGCAGGAAGAAGTTAGTCACTCACCTGATGCCTAGAAGGAAATATGAAAGAGGTATTGGAGAGGGGATGGGTGAGAAACATCCATGAAGTATTAAAACAAACAAACAAACCTCTAAGTGGTCACATTGGATCCCTCTGGGAAGAGTGTCCTAACAAACTCAGCCCCTTCTAAAGGCGCCAGTTTCCTGGATTCCATTGGAGAATGGAGAACGAAGACAGCTTAATAGAAAAACAACATCCAGCTGCTGTTGCACCTAAGTGCTTGAAAAGTAGATGTGAACAGGTCCACTGGCCTGAAGCCACTCCCAGAAGAGGGCCAATGTTGAGAAGATCAGGTAAGGTTTGAACCTAAGGCCTCCACTCCCCAGCCATTTCCTCAGCGTCCAAGAGGACCAAACACATATTTCATGGTATCACAGTACATAGCCCATTCCTGCCTCTTTCTGAGTAGTATTCCATGATATGTTCATTTTAGGATTTACTTGGGTTCCTTATTTGATAGGCAAACAAGTCCATCACATTAGTGGGTGACTTTAAGGAAAGCGTAGCAGCTTGCTCATGCCTCACTGTGCAAGGAAGCTTAGAGTTACCTCCTCATCTCTCAGTTTCTTTTTAGTTTTGAGACAAACCCTCACTAAGTTGCTCAGTCTGGCCTTGACCTCACATATAGTCCAGGCAGGCCTTGAACTTAGCCTCCCAAGTAGAATAGCTGGGATAACAGGCTTAGCTATTAGCTTCCCTTAAATAGTACAGTGCATTTGTTAGATTTAACCAGCCAATCTCAGAACATCATTATGTAGTGAAGTCCATGGTGTGCACTAGGGCTTTGATTGAGGTGCACAGTTCTATGTGCTTGAACACGTTATTGCCATGTATCCTCTGTGACAATGTCACACTGAAGTCTCATTGCCTTAAAAATCTTACATTCTACACAGTCATCCTTCTCGGTCCCCTTTTTAGAAAACAATGGGACATTCTTTTCTAAAGAACGTTTAGCCGCTAATTTATTCTTTGAACCTGGTTGTCCTCTTCCTGGTTCCCTCATTACTGAACATCATAAACACTTAGCATGTTTACTTCACATCTGCATGAAGCCCACTGACTTTCTGAAAATGATCTGGCAGGATACCCCTCTGTTAAAGTTGAAGTCTCACATTACTGAAAAGCTCCTAATCTCAGTGCTAAATGGCAGACTCTGTTATAAAAAACAAACAAACAAAAACCTAAAAAACTAAACTAAAATATCCCAGTCATTTGATTTTACCAATGAAGACTCAGAAGCCAGATGCTGGGTTGTAAACCTGCTAGTTCAGAGAGGCAGAGAAAGCACCCAGCTGATGTTGCTTTTCCAGCACCATCCCAGCCAAAAGCCCTAAGCTAAAAAAAAGCCCAGAAGAATTTAGAGACAGAAGCCTAGAGAAAGAAGGAAAAAACCCCAAAGGAGAAAACCCAAAGGAAGAAGAACTTTGAAGGAAGAAAAATTTTCTGAAGTAGAAAGAACTCCAAAGGAGAAAACTTCTGAAGGAACCAAAACTCCTTCTCCACCCTGTCTTAAATACCCTCCTTTCTGTTTAATCTCTGTCAGCTAGTTTCTTGCTCTGCCTCTTGACCTAGAGTTAACTTTATTTAGTTTTGTGTAAAGAAAGCTCTTGGATTAAAGGTGTGTCCTTAGAGCTGAACCACACCATAAGTACATGTTTACAATAAACAGAAAGCTCTTGGATTAAAGGTGTGTCCTTAGAGCTGAACCACACCATAAGTACATGTTTACAATAAACAGAAAGCTCTTGGATTAAAGGTTGAGCCATAACATAATTACAAACCGACTTTTCAATTCACAGACTTGGGGTTCACAATGTGATCAAATATTCAGCAACAAAACTCCCCTTTTCACCAGGGTTCTGTGGTAGGAGTTTATTAAAACCAATTGTGAGAATGTTTTTGTTGTTGCTGTTGTTTAATCCCAGGTGGGCTGTTTAAGACACATTGGCAGTTCATGAGCTAGCAGGGGTGTGGCTGAACCAGCTGAGCAAGTTTAACTGTGAGGACTTGGGAGAGAGGAATAAAAAGCCAGAGCCCCAAGGAGAATGAGACTGGTATTTCCCCCAAAGACTCCAATGACCCTAATCAGCAGGAAGTAGCCTAAAGAGAGCTACACTCCCTTTCACCTTAACCTTCTTTTTCTCCTGCATAGTGTTGGGGGGTTGGGAGGAACACGGGGTGGAAGGGAGGTAGAGGTATGAAGCACAGTAAAATAAACTAGAATGTATAATTAATATAATACAAAGTAGTAAAAGCCACCTTGCTACAGGGTTCCCTCCTCTCCACCTGATCTGGGGAAACTCCACACCCTCTATCTAAGTAATGTCACATAGACCTCAGAGAAATTATAGGTCCAATCCTCTCTCCCTTTCAGTGAGTACCTGGAATTCCTCGAATGCCTTCCCATGTTAATGAGATATCTTAGTACTTAAGCTTTTAGCCAATGATCTTTGCCCATGGCTCTAATCATACCTGGAACATAACCTTTGAGGCAGTTCCCTGCTGACATTCTTCCCCCATCCCCTGTTGCCCATAGGATAATTAGGTACTGTGTTCCCCTTCTTATGATAGGACCCTGCTGCTCCATGTAAATGAAGCATCCCTGGCACTCCTAGCCCTAGCCATTCAAACACATTCACCCCCCAAACCCCTTCCACTGCCACAGGTTTATAATGTCCCTGTTCACAAAATAAACCATTCCATTATCCACTTCATCAAAGATCATCTGAGACTCAGCATTTATTCTGGGCTGTAACATTTGGGAAGGAAAGGCCTTTACCCCTCTGAAGAATTCATCACTGGATCGCCTGCCTAGCCAGCTCCTGCTACCAGCAGCCAGAACTCACTTTGGGTGCTTGGGGTGCAAACTCCCACCTCGATTGCTGCTGCCATCTGCAAGACCATCTCCAGAGCCTGAGCATCAGTCACCAGGCTATTTCTAGAGCCATTGACACCAGAGCCTGTGCCTCACAGGTGCCCCCTCAACCAAATCAGGTCAGACTCCCACTGCTGCTTGGCTCAGTTCAGGATCCTCGAGCACCCTGATGCTGCCTAGCCTGGTGGTGGCAGCTTAGCTGTGACCTTATGCATGGCAGAGAGGGTCTCTCTCTCTCTCCCGCATGTTTATCTGGGAGCTGTCACACTTTGTGATGGAGATAATCTGTTCTCTAGCCTCTCCGGGGATATCCTGTGACACGAATCTCATTCCAAGCTTCACCCTTTTCCATCCGGAAACCAAAGCCCCTCAGACCTTCAGGCAGAGAAGCGTTCAATTCTGGCTTGGTTCCTGACAAGGCGGGAACTTCCTGGGAGATGAAGAACTACAATAATCCTTTTACCATGGGAGATCAAATGGGAAAGGGCAATGCTTAGCTTCCCGAAACACTTGCACAGATCCTAGTGATAAGAGTGGATTAGAATTACACACACACACACACACACACACACACACACACACACATTCTGCTGTGTGTATCCTCTAGAAGAAGGAGAGAAAGGGAACAAGAACCTCTGAATAAATTGACAATGACAGATTGACAGAAGAAAATCTATTTCACATGCATGGGGAGTAGAGAATAATCTCCCAACTTGCCAGGGCAGTTCAGATGTGTATGCTCTTCTTCATAGAAAGGGAGAAATGGGGGGGGGGGGGGGGATGGGCTCCAGGAGTACAAAGTGACTTGTGAATAATTCTCTTTGGAAGTTAGTGAGCCTGGAAGACTGATGATAGCTTATGGGTGAGTGATTAGACACATGGGTGGATAGATGTGTGACTGTGGTCCTGTGAACAAGGCCTCTGAACTATAGATCCTGAGTCATGGCTGCCTCCTGCCCGAACAGCTCCTGATGTCACTCAGCCTCTGCCCTGCTGTCAATCACAGAGCTATTCATACGTCCCACTTCAAATCCCAGTGGGGAGCAGGGACTATAAGTAGGTGGGAGAGCACTTGCCTAGCAAGTGCAAGGTGGGTTCTGTCTGAGACTGAGACTTCTCAGGGGAATAAGGGCTGATGTACCTTCGTTCTACTTGGGTAAGAATTTGCCCCAGGGTCATGTCAGAGGGTTGCCAACCCAACCCCTAGATGCTATGTTAGTTTCTCATTGCTGTGACAAAATATTTGACATAAGTCAAGGGAGGGAAGATTTATTTTGGCTCATAGTTTCAAAAGAGGTTTCAGTCCATGGCTGACTAGATCTGTTGCTTTGGGTCTGAGGTGAGGAAGGGCATCATGAAGTGGGGTCTATGGCAAAGAAGGCTGCCAGCATCATGGGAGCTACAAAGCAGTGGGAGATAGGAAGGGGCAAGGGACAAGATGCAACTTTTAGAGGCACACCCCTAATGACCCACTTCCTCCAACCAGGCCCCATCTCTCAAAGTTCCCAGTGCTCCTTCCCACTGAACACCAAGCACCCAACACATGAACCTAGGAGTTCTAGTTTGCTTCTCTGATTGTGATAAAACACCCTGACTGAAAGCAGCTTAAGGGGTAGTTTGTTTTAGCTTAAGGTTTCAAAAGGGCAATCTATAGTGGTGGAGAAGATACACCCCAGTGGCAGGAGCAGGAAGTTGTCTGATCCACATTGCCATCCACACACAGGAAGCAGAGGGAGAGAGCAGAAAGGGGGGGCAAGGCTAGGAACCCTCAAAACTTATCCCCAGAAACACACCTCCTCCAGCAAGGTAACACTTCTTAAAGATTCTATATCTTGGGCCCCAAAACAGCTGGGGCACAAGTCTTTAACTACATAAGCCTGTGGGGGGACATTTCTCATTCAAACCTAGACAAGGGTCTGCCATGGGCACAGTCCCTGACGCTCCATAACACATTGATGGAAAGAGAATCAACGTAATATATGATAAATCAAAAAGTACTACAGTTTTCAACTACCTTTCTACCTCCTTGTCCAGCTCTACAGTTCTTCCAACACATTTTAGGCATCTAACCTCCAGTACCAAATGGTGCCCATGATGTTGCTAGTAGCACATGGTGTCTGTGCCTGCCTGAGGCTGGATCAACCTGCAGAGCAGTGGGTAGGTTCCCAAAACAGGCATGTGGGTGCTTTTCTCACACCTTCCCCATATTCCCTTCTGCTCTCTGAAAGCCAGAAAGATGAGTGTGTGAGGACTGTAGGGACCCCTAAAAGTAAGTTTATTTTCATCATTATTTTCAAGTATTTGATCAACGTAATATATGATAAATCAAAAAGTACTACAATTTTCAACTACCTTTTACTTCCTTGTCCAGCTCTACAGCTCTTCCAACACATTTTAGGCATCTAACCTCCATAACCATAAGAGAATGCAATGCATATGTGTTGGTTTAAGCCACTAAATTTATGGTAGTTGTTAGAGCACCCACAGGAAGCTAAAACAACATTCCTTTAAATGAGAAAAGATTACACTTTATAAGTGCAATATTTTATTACATAAGTCATCATGTTTCCCTTCTTTATTTCCCCTTGAGATTTGTAGTTTGTCAGTAAAATTGCATTAAAAAACTGTCAATGTCCTGCAAACCAAGGCAAACACAAAGAGCCTGCTTGGCCCATTCTTGGCCAGAGAAAAGAAAGATCAGGGGCCTGGGGTGGTGTTCAGGGCAGGCTCTAAAACCCACTGGCTCCTTGAACTAAGGTAAGGTGCTAATGTTCCTGTTGTTTTAGATATGATTCATCACTTTCAAGTTTCACATGCTGGAGGCTTAGTCTTGAGGGTAATGGTACTGGGATATGGTGAAACCTTTAAGCGGTGGGACCTAGTAAAAGGATACTAGATCCCTGGGCACCATGCTTGGCAGGAACTAACGCCACTCTCTGATGTAAGTTGGGGGCTGGGGCAATGGCTCAGTGGTTAAATGGTTATTACACAATCCTTGTGAACTAAGTTCAGATTCCCAGAACCCACAGAAAAGCCAGACACAAAACCACATAACTTAATCCCAGTGCACCTATGGGGAGATGGGAGGTAGAGATGAGCGAATCCCTGGAGCTCATGGGTAACTAGCCAGGTGTATACAGTGGCAAACAATAAGAGGCCCTGTCTCAAACAGGGTAGGAGGCAAAGGTGGACAGCTGATGTTGTCCTATGACCTCCACACATGTGGCATGTACATGACCTCTCCCCCAACACACACACACACACACATGCACACTCAGAAGATGGGGGTTAAAATAATAAAATAAATAAAAGAGTGGGCTAGGTCTCCTGGGTTTGACTGGCTACCTTCAGAACAGCTGCTGTAATGGAAGCTGAGATTTCTCTGCTCATCATCCTGCTTCAGCTCTTGCCCTGTCTTTCTACCACTTTATGACACATCACAAGGCCCTCACCACATGCGGCTTGGACTTTCTTACCTCCAAAACCATTCTCCACAATAAACTTCTCTTTATAATTCACCCAGCTTTTGTCATTTTGTTATAGCAACACAAAACAGACCAAGACCATTCCCTAAAATCCAAATCACTTCACCCATAACATTTTAGCATTTACTACACAACATTAAGCTCTGACTTTGTCTTTCTCACTTACCATTTGTGTAACTTTAGACACGTTCCCTAATCTCTCGGAATCTGGGTTCTCATCTGCCCAGCTCTCTCGCAGCAGCTGTCTCTTTCTGGTGTGAGAAACGTGAAGCCTTGTGCCTGTCTGGTAAGCACCTTATGCGGAGGCAGCATTGGTACAGATGTGGGGCCCTTCAGTTCACCAATGGAAGCTCCCAGGTTCTTCCTGAGGTTGCCCACATGATCCGGAGCCCAAGGAAGACCTTTGTTGTACATCTAGATGTGGCGGAGACTCAGAGAGCCAATGATCCTCGATCCTCTGTCATTTCTTCCTCCTGGAATGCACCAGGAAGTGTTTTGTAGTGGTGAGTGGTACAGATACCTGAGCCAGAAGTGACAGGTAGCCCTGGGCCCCTGAAACTACCCTTCACTGCTAGTATCCTCTCTGGGGAAGACATAGGATAGGCAGGGGGTCTCCTCCTTTTTCCTGTTGTGGATAGCAGTTCATCCTCCAAATTACCCCTGGGAGACATCACCCCTGCCTCCTTAGTTTGGTTCTGGGAAGAACATGGCCCAGAGGAACATCTAGAGGAACTGGCCCTCAACATCTCCTTCCTCCGCTCACTGGCATTATCTTCTTCCCCAGCACTGACTAAGTCTCTGTCTCCCTGGGACCCTTGGAGTCTGTGTCTTCCCTTCCTGATAAACTTCCCTTCAGTAGCCCCCTTCACCCAGAAATTTTTCTCTCTGAAAAGACATTCACCCTCCACCATGTGCCAAGCCCCAGCCCTTAGAGATTCCCATGAAGGCAGTCAGGGGACCCAGAGTCCTAAGCACAGAATCTGGTAGTGAAGCAGTCTGGGACTTCCATTTGTCACAGCTCTGCTGACACCATTTGGCCATGTAACAGATTTACTTCTAAGACACAATGCATGGTGTTAGCATGTGCTTCTAATCGCAACCAGCCCCCTCCTCTCCCCTCCAGTGTGCCTTTCTTCTGGCCTCAGGATCTGAGGGTGGAAGTCAGGCTTTCTGCTCATGTGGCTCATCATAAGCCTGCTGTGTTTAGTGCACATTGTAGAACTTTAATGTATAATGGGGGGTGAAGTATTTAGGGATATGAAGACGGGATGCACAGGAGATCCTTCTCATCTACAGAAATGTCTAGACTTCTACTGGGCTGGGAGCAAAGGCAAGAGTGCTACCCAGTGAGCTTGAGGCCAGCCTGGGGTATATTAGACACTAAAGAAATAGTCCTTTGATCAAACCTTTGAGTTTCTGCTGTCATACCCCACCCATCCTCTGGTTCTGTGGCACACATCCCTCCCTATAGAGGCTTTGACATCCATTATCAAAACTCTTCTACTGAACACAACACACGTGGCAGAAAGGATGGCCACTGGTGTAGTGACGACCCATTGAAATGGCTTGGTCCTCCTTTTCGGTCCTCCCTGAGTCTGGGGACACCCATGACTACAGGCAGTAGTGACCTTCACCTTCTGGCTTTGTCAAAGTCCTGGTAACAGGCATCATCGTATCGTTTTAGCTTAGCCAGACTAAGCTGACCCCCGTTGAGTGTGGCGACAATCCACTGAACGGTTTGGTCTTCATTTCGGTCCTCCCTGAGTCTGGGGACACCCACGACTACAGGCTGTAGTGACCTTCCATTCCCCTTCTCATCCACGGGAACAGTATCTTCAGTACCTTCTCGTTCCCCCTCAGGATGTCTCTTAGAAAACCTCCAGACTTTACATCTGGCACCTGACTTAAAAGGCCCTAAACTTATTCGCTTTTGTAATCAAATCTGGCCTATAAACCCCTTAGACAACCACTCCACATGCCCACATAATGGCACTCTAGATCCCAATATTATTCAGGACCTTTATAACTATTATAAGCAATCAGGAAACTGAAGTGAGATTTCTTATGTTCAAGCTTTCTCTCATCTCCATTCCAAGCCTGAGCTCTGCACTTCCTGTTCCCCGACTCAGCTCCTCCTGGCTGTGAAATCTGAACCAGACAAATCTTACACCACTTTTGATCCAGCTAGTGAGCCTCTACCCTACAGATCAAAACTTTCAGCTTCTTCTCTCTTGGCTTCTCCGAATTCCCTTTCTCCCTCAGCAAAGGGCTGCTCAAGCAAACTTCCATTGGCACCTCCTTTCAGCCCACCAACAGCTCCTAGTTTCTCCCGCTACTCACTCCTGGTCTGCCATGGGAGACCCCGTCCCTTAGTTCCCCATACCCAGCCTAAACCAGCTACAGTTCTCCCTTTGAGGGAGGTGGCTGGAGAAGATGGCTTGATCAAGGTACACATCCCCTTCTCATTGGCTGAACTCTCACAAGTGAAAAAGAGAACTAGGTTCCTATACTTCCAACACTTCCACCTTTATTAAAGAGTCCCATCCAGTACATCACCCAGTCTTGTAGCCTCATCTTCTATGGTGTTTATATGATCCTCACCAACAATCTTCTCCCAGAAGAGTGTAGGCAAGTCTGGGACCAGGCTAAGGCCTTTGCAAATGAAATCCATCAAGCAGATAACACCTACTCACAAGGACACTAGACAGGAAAACATCCAGTCACTCACAGTCCCCATCACCAAGGACTGGAAAGTGCACAAGCAGCAATAGAAGAACGTGAGGGGCTGCAGATTGACTGGAGTACCAGCTGACTTTAGAAACAAACTCACTGAACTGGTGATACAGGGGAGCCCTGAACAATGTGTACACAAGATTGACGTCTACAGTGGACTGGGTTCAGAATTGAGTGTCAGGTCTCTGTTGAGGTAAGAAGATGTGTGTCACATGATTTCTGCCCCTCAACTTCTGTTCTAAAAGGATGGCGAGATAGCCCACCCCCAACCTCCAGAGCTTGAGACACTTAAAGTAAGTTTTGCCCAGCTAACAGCATCCTGCAGTCTTTTCCCAAGAACAATGAGAAAAAAAAAAGATCCAGAGAACTGGGGTGACCTCTTAAGAAGCTATGGTTTCCATAGCCTGAACTTGACCAAAACCAGCACAGTAAAACACCCTCTCCTTCCATTTCAGTTCATCGGGTCACCCAAAGAATGCCTTATTGTTTCCAACTCTGATTCCACACAGAATTCTGGGGATACAAGGTGAGTCTTTACTAAGTTCCCTACAAGGTTGCCTCAAAACCCTGTCTTTACTGTCCTCTTCTCTTCACCCTGTTTCATGGCTCTGACTTCATTGGGCCCACACAGGGGTTCTTGTTGAAAGGGTTAATCTTCAAGCCAATCTTTTTCAGAAGAACTTCCAAGTTAATTTGATTTTTTTTCCATCTAGACCCCAAACACTCCAGAACTGCACCTGCAATTTTTCCAAGTTCATCCTTTGAACCAGCCGCAAGTTCAACTATTGAAGACTTCACTTCTTGGTTGCAATTCAGGCTACCTCCTGCCCTGCTGCTTACTTCCAAGAGCTTCCGTACTACCCCAGTCCTCCCTCTTCCCCTCCTCCAACACAAGCAAAGATGAAAGAAGAACTTCACAAACAGCACCCTTCCTCAGCTTAGGGTTCACACCATGGACAGAATAAAGCCTCGACTGCCTCACCCTCCTCCCTCATGCCTGAGCTTGGAACACCATCAGCAGTGGCCATGCTGGGGCAGACAGACGGGTATATGAGGACGGGACAGATGAAATTAGCAGTGTCGTTTCTTTGTGTGTGCAGAACAGATAGCAGGATGGCACCACCCACACGATGCTTTGGCAGATGTACCATCACTCATTTTCACAAACAATTCAATGGGGCTTTGAAAACCGCAACGAGCAAATGAAAGCATGGAAAAAAACAGACTGACATCCAGCCTGAGTTCCAAAGTTATTTGAGAATGTCTCTGAGGATAGTGAAGCTAAACCAAATGCTAGAGAATGGAGCCCAGGCTTCCCAGCATGGTAGCATGGAATGATGGGAGGAGCACCAGCTTCCAGGTCAGAAAAAAGAAGCACAGGCACTGGGGGGCCCCCTCTGCAGCTCCTCCTTTGGGACTTCTTTTCCCATCCATTCAATGGGCTACGGATCCCTGTGTTAGTCTCTGGGCTTGCAGTGGGTCTCGAAGGAGATAGAAGTGGAAGTATGTGTGACTAACAGGGAGGGCTTCTCCAGGGACTACAAGGGCAGCCCACCACTCAAGGGACATATCAGCTGTGCAGTGCTCCAGCCCACACTCCATGGCAGTGTGCATCCACCTCGGGGTAGCTTAGGGCAAAGCAGAGTGACCATCAGAGAACCCAGGACCAGTGTAGCCCTGACTTTGAACAAGCATAGTCTGATGTACTGTACTCCTCCCCCACCCCCATCCCTGAGAAAAGCCAAATAGCACGTTGTGGGAATTCATTAGCAGCCCTGTTTCTCTTTCCCCACCACCCTTACCCAGTCAGGCACCTTGACATCTCCTGCTTCCTTTAAAAAGAAAAACTTCCTTATTATTTTCATTTATGTATCTCTCTGTGTGTGCATTGTACACAAGTGTCAGTGCATGTCTGTATGCACACCCACACACATGGGCATGCAGGAACCACCAAGCCTGGATGAAGGAGCCAGATCCCCTTGGGGCTGGTGGTGCTGACTGCTATGTGTCTCTGTGGGGATGTTGGGAAACAAACTCTGGTCCTCTGCAAGAGCAGTACTCGCTAATGACTGAGCCATCTCTCCAGCCACTTCTACCATCTTTTACTCTACTTCCTGAGCAATGGAGCTGAACTTGGCTTTTCTGGGTCATACAGAATCTTTCCACTGGTAAGAACAGCTAGCGATAGGGCCTTCAAAGGCTGCTGGTAACCAGGGAACTGGTTAATATTCACTATCCCCCTGCAATTGTTCTAGGTCAGGTATCCTCAAAGCTCTCCAGAGAGACTTCAATCTAAAAAGTTGCATCAGGACTAAAATAAACTTGGCCTTTCAGAATACTTCTCTCTCTCTCTCTCTCTCTCTCTCTCTCTCTCTCTCTCTCTCTCTTTTCAGTCTCCCATCTTAACTCATTCTCTCATTTTTCCCTTGTGTGGAAATGAAGATTTGGGCTTCTATCTTTTCAAACACTTATTATTTAATGTTATGTGTATGGTGTTTTGTCTGTTTATATATGGTTGTGAACCACAAGCACACCTGATGTCTATAGATGCCAGAGAGGGTATTGGATCTCCTGGGACTGGAGTTACAGGTGGCTGTGACCTACCATGTAGGTGCTGAAAATGGAACCTGGATCCTCTGGATGAGCAGCCAATGCTCTTAAATGTTGACCCATCTCTCCAGCCCACCCCACACCCCCTTTTCAGATGGGGTTTCATGTAGCCCAGGCTAACATAAAATATAACATGTAGCTGAGGCTGCTCTTGGCCCCCGATCCTCGTGCTTGTACCTCCCAAGGACTAGGATCGCAAGCATGCACCATTTGCCTGACTAAAGCTCAGACCCAAGGCCTTGTGGGAACCAGGGAAGCACACAAACTGGGCTACAACCTGAGTTCCCGTCTTTCTTGAAAGCATCTTCCAAAACTTAAGCCACTTCTCAGAGTGGGAGAAGTTTCTGGGTCCTGCTTGTCCCATCTCAGGTGAGGTCTGGGGCCTTTGGAATGGTCTGGGAGCTGGGACTCTGCAGCCTCTTGAGGTTGAGCAGACAGCATTTGATTTCCTCCCAGGCAAATCTCCTAGAAGGATGCTTGCCCCCCTCTGCCCCTGCCTATAATCTTTCCCGCTTTTACCCCTACTCCCAGTAGGGACTGCAGAGGACCTAGAAGATGAACAGCGGAAGTTATTTAAACTTGATCACATTTTGACAGGTCCTTGGCAGATTAGAGGCTGAAGCTACTTTTGGCACCGGTTTTGGCAAAGAGCAGCAGCTGAGGGCATGAAGGCAGCAGGGGTCACACCCTGGCCCAGAGCACAACTCTGCCAGTCACACACCACATACCACCTGGGGAAGTGAAATAGCTTTCTCGAATCTATGCTCGAGAGCCAGAGGAGGGGACTGCTCCATAGGCCTCACCAGGTACTTTTAGTTTCAGTGCAAATGTGTGTGTGTGTGTGTGTGTTGGGGGCAGGGGAACCTAATACAAATAGACCATTATTATTACTTATTAAGGAATAATAAAACTAGAAAATCCCCAACATTCCAATTTAGAATTTTAATAATTCACCAAAGAAACACTGGTATTCTAGTTGAAAAAATAATTCTTCCTACCTAATAAGACTTGAAAAAAATGGTTTCTTTAAGTATAGGAGTGGGAGGTGGTGGTCATAAAATGACAACTCTATCCATATCCCTGGAAAACTGCAAAAACAGTTAGATCCACCCCAATTTAAGTCAGCTCTGATAGACACACATGCCCCCAAAACACTCCATACCTGCTGCCACCGAGCTGTATCTCAACTTGATGGATGCTATTACTATCCTTATCTTCAGGAAGAACTCAAGGACAGGACTGGGCTTGTTCAACTCTGGAGCTCAGTGGCTCTCCCACGATATCTCAGCCAGAGCACATTCCAGAGAGCAAGTTAGCAAAGGACAGAACAGCCGCTGCGGTCCCTGCTGACTGACATAGACTTTGTCCAGGGTCTTTTCCTGTTTTCTTCCCTAGAATCAGCTCATTCAGAGGAGACCTGGAGGGATTGTCCTAGCACATAATGGGGACATGAGAGGTGAGGCGAATTTCAAGATTATGTATTGGGGACTGGGAAAGTGTCTCGGTTGATAAAACGCTTTCCATGAAACCTCGAAGACCTGTATTTGATCCCCAGAACCCACAGACAAGTTGGCCACAGTGGCGCATATGTATAATCCGAGCCTGAGGGAAGAGGAGACAGGAGAGACCCTGTTGGGAAAGCAAGGTGGAAAGGACCTGAGGAAGATACCCTGCAACCACTGCCCTCCACACATACATCATAGTAACACACGCACACATGCATTCACATCTACACACTTCATACTAACACACACACATGCATTCACATCTACATACATCATACTAGCATACACATCATACTAACACACACACAGAGGGCGAGGGAGAGAGAGAGGGAGAAAGAGAGAGAGAGAGATCATAGATGTTTGCCTAGACATTCTAATGGCCTCTTCTTTTCCCACAAGTCTTCTGTGTTATAGTGTGTTTACAGGAAGAGATCAGGACTTGAGTACGGGACTCCTGAGCAAGAAAGAAGCAGTGGATTTGTGATGGCTAGTCTCTGTTGTCAACTTAACTACATCTAGAATTAACTAAAGCCCAGGCAGCTGGGTACACCAGTAAGGGATTTTTTTTTTTAATTAAATCATTTGAAGTGGAAAAGATTTACCTTTAATCTGGATATTTTGGGGTGGGAAAATATGCCTTTAATTCAGGTCTTTTGAGGTGGGAAGATCCACCTTTAATCTGGGCCACACCTTCTGTTGGCAACCTCTATAAAGGACATGGAAGAAGGAAGCTTGCTTTCTGCATGCTTGCTCTCGCTCTCACTGGCAAGTCCATTCCTTCACTGGCATTAGCCCTACATTCCTTTAGATGGAGTCATATCTTTGAAAAGCTAGGTTTTCATGTTGCTGTGATTAAAAAGAAGCACAATACAAAAACTATGTTGCAGTCATATGTGAAATTGTCACAATGAAACCCATTAGTCTGTATAATTAAAACCCATTAGTCTGTATAATTAAACTGCTGTAACAATAAAAAAAAAAAAGAGGATATGAAACAGGAAATTAGCCGGTGATATCGATCTGGTTCTGAGGTTTGAAAAATTTTTTAGGTCTTTCATCTAAAATTCAATAAAATTACCCAGCAAGCAGGAGTGGAAAGAATTAAATTTTAGCCTCTTGTCTCTGAAGTCTAAGAAATAATAACTATAGTTTAGAAGAAACATCCAAGGCAAAAAGTGAGGATTTAACTTTTTGTTAGTTTATTTATTATGTGTGCACATGGGTGGATGGGAGGGGAGTGTGCCCAGGCCATGGTGCCAGTGCTTGTGTGGCGGTCAAGGTACAGCTTCTCTCCTTCCACCATGAGGGACCTGGGGATCCAACTCAGGTCACCAGGCATGGCAGCAAGCACCTTTACTTGCTGAGTCATCACTTTGGCCTAAGACGAGGATTTAAGTGTTTACTTTTCAAGTCTAGGAATGAGTAAGAGAGAAGTTCAGTATCTCAACCACTTTAAATCTTTAAGCTTCTGTGTACCCAGCCAGCCATTTCCTGATCTTTGTTAATGTAGCTTTAGGGCCAGGCAGTTTATTGTGAAATAAAATAAAATAAGAATCTTGCAGTTCTTTTAAGTAATAGACTTTCACCCAAACAATCGTCTGTCAGGTATGGTGATATATGTTTGTAATCTTGGCACTTGGGAGACTGAAGTAGGAGGATTGTCATGAGTTCAAGGCCAACCTGAGCTAACTACTGAGTTCAAGACAGGCCTGGGCTACACATGTAAGACCCAGTACCATGAAGCAACAAGAAAATCCCACAACACGTTGCTTCCACACATTAAGAAACAAAAAACCTTAGCATTAATGAAATGAACACCAGTATCCCACTGAGAGCCTCTTGGAACTCTTGAGAGTGCCCAGACCAGAGCAGAGGAAGAAGTCAAAAGAAAAACAAGAGTTGAGGGAACTCTGCGCACATGTTCAGTGCCTTGAGCCTCTTCTTCCTGTTCAGGCAGCCCTGGACCTGAGGACCAAGAAGACACCACTGTTCATCTTCTAGACTGAGTCTCAGCCTCTGTCACCCACATTTGGTTGCCCGGTCAGTGGCCCTGGTCACCTGGCATGGACCTTGCAGTTGTTTGAAGATTAGTACAAGAGCCTTTACAACCAGGGCCTGGGAGGGACCTCTTAGCAAAAACTTGCTCTGCCAAGAACCAAGTGGTTTTCTCCCTCCATAGCTCACTATCTCCCCCATGAGGTAGAGCTGTGAACTGCAGGAACATCCTGAAACACCCCCCCCTTGTTTGTGTGTGTGTGTGTGTGTGTGTGTGTGTGTGTGTGTGTGTGTGTGTGTGTGTGTGTCTGTGTGTGTCTGTGTGTGTGATCATGTGTATATACTCTCAACCTTTTTTTTTTTGAGACAGGGTCACTCACTGAACCCTGCCTCTCACTACCCCAGGGATCTTCCTCCACAGCACTGAGATTACAGATGTGAACTACCATGTGAGGTTTTTTCTTCATGTGAGCACTGGGTCCAACTTGGGTCCTCAGGTCCTTCATCACGTGAGCCATCTTCCAAGTCCTGAAACCTTCCTTCCTGCCAGATGACACAGAGACCCCAGCCCAGGGTCCCTTCTCCTTCCTTCTGATGCAGAATGTCTAGAGATTGTTCAGCTCTGACCTCTCTAGCTACTTCCCCTGTAGCCCTCCAAGACCCTCATACTCTCTTGCCTTCAGCCTAGCCCACTCTACTTGATGAGGAAGCTGGTTTCGGGTTGGAAACTGCGTTATGTCCCAGCTGATGGGGACTCTGACAACTAGCTCTCATTTTCTCTTCCTAGCTGCTCCTTGGCTGACTGTCCTCTAGGCATCAGCAGATCCTGCTCTGAACATGTGCTTGATTAGGACACTGATCATTTGAATGGTGTGTAGCCCCCGCTCTGGCCTTGGGGGTGTTTCCTGTGGCTGCTCAGACGACGCTGGGGGAAGCATGTGTTAGGGCTGGGCAGTGGCAGTAAAGATACCCCATCTAGGGCTCAGGCCAGGAACTCCCATCCTTCCCTGTGTGGCCCCAGTCAGACAAGACAACCTCTGAGGCTGCATGACTCCCCAGTACACTAATATTAGCCCCCTGTGAACCAGGCACCATGCCTTGCATGTGGCATGCACTCTCTTATGAGTCTTACCCAGTGCTGGAGTCTGATCCTCTGTGTCCCTCCAACAGTCATGTGTTGGAATCTTGTCCCCAGTGTGATCTGATCAAGAGGAAGGAGCCTTTGGGGAGAGAACTTAAGTCTTGAGGGTTCTGATCTAAGAATGGGGCCAGCACCCTTATAAAAGGGGCCTGAGGGAGTGCGCGTGCCCCTGTCAGCATATGGGAACACAGTAAGAAGTCATCGTGTGTGAGGAAGCTGGCCCACCACGAGCCATCATATCTGCCAATGCCTTAATCTTGAACGTCTCGCCTCTGGAAGTGAATTTCTGTTGTCTGTAAGTTACTCAAATTAGGGTGTTTTGCTGTAGGAGCCTAAACACACTATAGCACAAGCACCCGTGGTATCACCATCTAACCAGAGTGGAAACAGGCTTAAAGGGATGTGTGACTTGCCAAGATCACACTAGGAAGTGATCGAGCTGGATTAGAACTTAGGCAGTGGAACTTCACGGCCCGAGGAGCCAGAACTCTCATGGAGCCAGAGCTCTCAATGTTAGAGGGACGATGACATCAGCAATAATGGTGACGATGACAATTGTGGTGGCAGTGGATGGCGGTGACACTGATGGTGGCATTGATGATGGTGGCAATGACAACTGATTACTAAGACTCCAGGGAAACTCGCCAAAAGTAAAAGCAAACACATTTTGATGTCTCTGTGTCATGACCTTTCACATCTAGGACATTGAAGAAATGTCCTTCCTCCAAGAGGGAGGGACAGGTTGACCCTCCTGGGACAGGATGACCCTATTGTGATACCAGAGTCTTGCCTGTGTCGCCTGTCTCCATCTGTAAGTGCAGATAGTTAGAAGGCAGCCCAAAGTACTATATTTGTTCCCTCTATCTTAAGAGGGGGAGAAGGGTGACAAGTGGACCACAAGACACATATGTGCACAGTCACCCTTCCTCTGGAGGCTGCAAACCAGTCAGTTATTATCCTGGGAAACAACTCGATCAAGTAGACATCTGTTACTCTGAGGCGATCTGTATGCCATAACAGTTTTTTAAATGGAGTTTTGGTGCTTAAAGAAGAAGAAAACAGTTTGCCTACATTGCAAAACAGTAATATAAACTGAGCTAGAATTAGCACAAGGGAAACATTTATCTTCTATCTAATCTCCAAACAAGACTTTGGGGCAATGGAGTATAATTATGTTTATTGCATGGGAAGGCATTTGCTATACATCACTGAAAGAAAAAAAAATTGGTTGTAAACATGAAACTAGACTTTTTGAAGGAGCATTGGCTCCAGCCCTGGTCAGGGTCAGAACCCCTCTGCATGGTCTGCAGACCAAAAGGAAGACAAGACCAAGACTGTGACCTATGGACTTCTTGATAAACAGGGCATATTTTTTTTTCGAGTGTGTACATGTGTGCACATGTGTGTGGAGGCCAGAGGTCAACTTTGGGTATCATTATTCGGGTGCCATACACCATTTTTTTTGGTAGGGTCTTTCACTGGCTTGGAATCCACTAAGTAGGCTTGACCCAGTGAGCCCCAGGAATTCATGTCTCCATCTCCCCAGCATTAGGATTATACGTGTGCACTGCTACCTGGCTTTTTGATGTAAGTTCTAAGGATCAAATTCAGTTTTTTCAGGTTTTTGATGTAAGTTCTGAGGATCAAATTCAGGGCAAGCATTTAGCACCATCTCCCCAGCTTCCAGAGACATATTTTCTATAAAGAGCAGGCCAAGCTTTGCTTCCCAGCTTGGTGCAGGGGAAGGTCTTGAACTGCCACATCTGGAAGACCTAATTGTGGTTCTGGTGCTCCTGAATACAGCCCCAGTCTGGTGCTTCTGAATACAGCCCAGTGGCCCATGATGGTTTCAGCAACCCTGAAGATCATTTCCCCACAGAGCCCAGGAGAAGCACACCTGCTATAGTGTGGTGCCGCTCATGTGGGAGGAAAATGTGGAGCTGTGACTCTCTGATCCTCTAATCTGCATTGTTATCCCAGTGACATGGGCTATGAATGACACTGCTGGAATGTTCAGATCCAAGCCCTTTTGGCGCTCATACACTCAACTCAGGGAGTGTCTCTGAAGCATCTTCTATGTGGCTTCTCGCAGTTAGACACCACTGAATTGGCCACTGTGTTCACTAAGAAACAAACCTGGTCCCTGCCCCTGGGGAGACAGAAGTGGCAAAAGAAAAAGGAAGCCAGGAGAGGACCAAAGTAAGGGGGTGATTCAAGGGTCTATAGCACATACTCTCCCAGGAGCTAGCTGTCAGTCTGAGGCTTGATGCATGGGAAAGAATGGGCCTCCAAGGTCAGGAGGAGGTTACCCTAAGCAGAGGAAGATACCACCCAAAGGTTGCCAAAGAGTAGCATGGCGTCTGCTTACAGACCTGACACAAGGTCCAAGAGGCTGAGAAGGGTGAGCTTTGTGAATTACAGGAGGTAAGGCACAGCTGGACTCAGATCTCTCTGGCCTTGCAGCCTCAAGGCCACAGTTGTGACCTGAATGAGGAGGAGGGTCGGGGAGAGGAGGAGAAGGATCACAGAGGGGACTTAAGCAGAGTGAGCACATCTGACCAAGTTTGTGCTTCTAATGTGCTGGACCTAAAGTGGGATTCAGGGGGAAGCTAGAGCACAGTTGCTTGATCAGGACTGTGGCAGTGGAGATGGGAGCATGAGGTAGCATGGTGGATCTTGAAGAGGAACCTAGAAGGGTTGGTCTGGGGAGAAGGCAAAGTACTTGCTGTCCGAGCATAAAGACCTGAGTTCAGATCCCCAGAACCCACAAAAATGCCAGACATGGCAGCTGCACCTGTAACCCTACAGCTGGGCAGGTGTCGGGGGACCAGGGACGAAAATGACAAGGTGGGGGGCAATCGAGGCCGAGTTGAATTCTGACCTCTACTGCATGCTCACCTCCACACATATGTACACACATGAACACACAAACATACACCAAAAAAAAAAAATAAGAAAAGAAAAAGAAAACGCAAGATGACTTAGTGATCTGTCACATGTCCAAGTGAGGGAAAGCAGAGGTACTTGATTGCCCAGCTGCCTCTTTCCTTTGGCTTTGTGAGAATTTGAAAACGGCCACCTTTCTAGGTGGCAGCTTAGGGGCCACCCCTCCAGCCCATCCAGCGCAGTTACCACCTGCAAGGCCCTCATCCAGAGGCTCCTAAAAGAGGGACCCACAGCTTAGGCTGTGACTTTAGACTTGCAGTGTAGGTGGGAGTCCTATGAGAGGTCACCATGGGTTAGGGCTCATTTCAGCATTCGAGTTTCTTTGTGCCATCGCTGCCCTTTGGCCTCTTCACAGCACTCACTGCCTTGTACCAAACTACCCTTGTGCAGAGAGACAATTAAAAATGAACCTCCTGAAAGCTAGTGGTACAAGACCATGGAGCACTTAAACAAATGAGTATCTGCAGGCAAAATGAAAGTAAATAGTAGCGGGTGTGAATCCGGACGGTGCTCTGCTCGCCTAATAGTCTGCAAAGCGTATAAACAAAGTGTCCCCCACATGGCAGAGTGGGGCCTGGGAGTTGACTATCCATCAATCAGCTTCTGACTCTGGGACGCATGACAGGATGCATGTCCGTGTCCCGGTTAGCACGACCATAGGGAGAAGCTTAGCTCCTCCTCATCTGAGGCTGAAATAGAAAGCTCACTCCCAGGACAGAGCTCAGCCGTCATTATCCATCCAGAGCTTTGAATCCTCATCTTAACACCCCAATACAACCTAGCCTATGTGCTTCAGGGCCGAGCACAATCAACTAGTCATGTACCACCAGTCCCTCTTTGGGACCAGTTGCTTCCCTGAAGACAGGATTAGCCGGGCGTGGTGGCACAAGTCTTTAACCCCAGCACTTGGGAGGCAGAGGCAGGTGGATCTCTGTGAGTTCAAGATCAGGCTGGTCTACAGAGTGAGCCCAGGACAGCCAGGACTGTTACACGGAGAAACCCTGTATCGAAAACCAAAAAAAAAAAAAGGAAAGAAAGAAAGAAAGACAGGATTAGCACAGCACTCTTCTCCTATGGGATTCTCATTGCATCCACTATTTGGCCCAAGATGTGTGTAGTAGGTGCTCATTAAATATCTTTTGGGTGAGAAATGAGCATGCTTGCTAAAAGGCCAGCATTCACCTGAGCCCAGCCTTGCAAAGGTTCTGTCCAGTGAGGGGATGGGCCAAAAGGTAGCTGGGTCAGAAGCCAGGTGTGGTTTTACCACCAGATTTTGCCCCTCACAAGCATGCATTTGGGAGCATTTGCCACTCTTCTTGGAGTTCTCATCCCAAATCTCTTTGGGGAGGGGGCTAAGAGAGAGACACTCCTGTGGTTCCTGTCACCACTGGAGAGGAGTCTGCAATGGAGAGGGCACAACAGATGTGTGAGATGGCTCTACAGTCAAGGCACTTCCTGTAAGCCTGAAGTGGATAGGGCGTGGATAAGGAAGAGAAGTGAGAGAGAAATGTCCCTTGGACTGTGCTCTCTGCAGGTGAAAAACGGAGATGAGGGTACACGAAGGAGAATGCGCAGGTAACAGGGGCATGTGACTGGCCTGAGACAAGACAACAGGGACTAGGAGAGCCTGTGGGCTACAGGAGATGATACCACTCTCTGCCCGAGGCATCAGCATAGCAAGATTTGAAACAGATGCCCAGGCAAAGACAGCAAAATGCATCCATGGCCTGCAGGCTGAGTGTTAATCACTGGAGACTGTTGTACTAAGAATGTCTTTTTATTCTGATGCTGAAATATTTGGGACCTTGCTGGCCTTGAAGAAGGTGTTCCTCCCAGAGCTAGCCAATTTTTAGGCCATAAGCAACTGGATTATACCCTTCATACACAAAGCAACCATGTTAGAGCATACCAACTATTCTAAACCACCTTTATCATGTTCCCCCATGCTGGGCCACTGTCCACCCACCCTCATCGCCCCACAGCCAGGTACAAAATAACTAGGGACAATCATATCCAGGAGCCTCGTAAAAATATGCAGATTGCCCAATCCCAAACATCCTGGCCTTGTCTGCCTTACCCAAGAAATGACAACAAAGGCCCATTCCATGAACCCCTTATTCTGCCTCCTGACTATGCATCCCTCCTTTTAGGGACTGTGAGCAACCAACTCTCTTCAATAGTAACTGTCTTCTGGCTTGTTGGTCTGCTAGACCTTAATAATAAGAACAGCTACATCTACAGATTTTAATGGTGTGCGAATTGTCACAGTTGTTTATCTACCTGTTGCTTCCTTCAATCTTGGCATCTAACAATCCCCAGCACACTGCTGACCTAGTTTAAACACTAATCAGTGGATGGATGAATGGATGGATAGATGATAGGTGGATGGGTGGATGGGTGATAGGTGGGTGATTAGATGGGTGTTGGATGGGTGGCTGAGTGTGTGGATGGATGATGGGTGGACACATGGATGATGGTTGAGTGGGCTGATGGACTGAATAGACAGACATAAAGATAAAAGTGAAGGGCTAGATAGAAGCATTTATTTGACTGCATAATTCCCTCCATTTCAATCTCAACGCAACTGCTTCCTCAGGTACCAAATCCTGTATATACCCAAGTTTGGTGTAATTTCTGGTGGTCAAGAAGTTATAAGGAGAGAGGAAATGAGAGAGGGCCAGCCTACTGCCTCTCTTTGGTTATTCTTTCTATTCTATTTAGTGTCTTCTTAAATAGTCCATAAACCTGTGGTATGAAGGGAAAAGTCAGAGGGAGGCCTCCAGCTACTCTGGTCTCTGCCCATAGTGGGCTTTCTGAAAGGTGCTGGCCTGGGGCCTAGCAACCTCAATGATGCACAGGGTCCATCTGCATACACCTGGCCAACCAAGCAAAGGTGGTGTTGGAGGACCTGCACTGTGAACCTTCACTCTTTAAAACACACCGACCTCCTCTTCTTGCAGTTAGGACATGGCTGTGGTAACAGGGCCCTCAGGTGTCATTCTCAGTAACACCATTCAGTCCCAGGTTCCAGGGATAGGCAGAGAGAAGACACCCATGGGAGGCATGTGGTTGAGGGGTGTGCAACGTCCTGGTTTACAGTTGCCAGCAGAGGCTCAGTGGCTGTTCCATCTCCATCAGGAAATAGCCCCCAAAATCCACTTCTCCTCCAGGACCAAGAGGCTGCCAGTGACTAAGGAGTCCAGATAGGGGAAGTTCACCAGAGGGTCATCATCAGGGCATCACTGTTAATGGTTTACCAGAAATGTCAGGCCACTATGATTATTTTGCTTTTTGTATTTTTAAATATATTCTTTTTCTTTTTAAAGATGTATTTTTATTTTATGTGTGTGAGTGTTTTGCCTGCATGGATATATGTGCACCATGTGCTTGCAGTTCCCACAGATGCCAGAAGAGGGCACTGGATCCCTTGCAACTGGAGTTATAAATAGTTGTGAGCTACCTTGTGGATGTTGAGAACTGAACCCAAGACCTTTAGAAGAGCAGCAAATGCTCTAAACCATTGATCCATCTCTCCAGATCTTGATTGTTTGTGAGACAGGTTCTTACTATGTATCCCTGGCTAGCCTGAACTTTCTATGTAGATCAGGCTCGCCTTGAGCTCACCAGGATCCGCTTACCTCTGCCTCCCAAGAGCTGAGATTACAACATGCCTGGCCGCTATAATTTTAAAATGTACCTCACCTTGTCTCTCAGGTGTCCTGGCTGAAGTGATAAGTGACTAGTCACCACAATGCCAGGGGATTTTGCAAATGATTGAACTTGAGTTGGGAGACCAATAAGCAACAGGGCGGGGCCTGTTGCTCTGTGAGTGCAATCGAGAGGTAGCAACCATGTTGGGGACAGTCTAGCAGCAGTGCTGAGCCCCGCAGGTGGTGTGGACACTCGGGAGCTAAGCCTGACCTGGGGGCCTGATGGGTTCCACTGTAAAAGAGAAGTGGCCTAGGGTGACTGGAGCCCACTGGTCACTCGCTTCCAGCCTTTCCACCCAGCTGCATCAGGCTGCTTTGTATGTAGACCAGGCTAGCCTTGAACTCGAACCAATGTAGACAGAACTTCTTTCCCTTCACAGGAACTTCAAGCCCGAGTTCACAAATGGAGGAAGGCAGGAGATGAAGGTACAGGGTTGATTTGTCCTGAGGAGGCCAAAGGGAAAGGAGAACACCCCAACACCATCTTCAGCATGTATCTTGTGCTGAGGTCCCATGGGACACCACCAGGAGCAGCCATCACCCTTGAACAATTTCTCTTTTGTTTTCCCCCTGGATGAGACAGTGTTTCTGTGGAGATGATCTTTACATGTGTGTCGTGTGAAATGCCATGGATTAAGGGACCAGGACCCCGCATGACAAATAACAACCCTTTGACTTCCCAGACCTTTAGCAACGGTCAGAGATTTGCTTTGGACAGCACTGAACTTCTCTCGAGAACTATTTAACCCCAAAGCAATCGACACACAATGCCCACCTCCCCCGTGTTTGTCAGACCAACTTGTACTTCGGTTCATTAGCCAAGAGCATCTGTGGACACACTCAGGCCAGGCCGGAAGGGCAGGACAAAGGCTTACAAAGTGGAAGGAGCTAAAGGCATTCATTGCGTGTGGCCTCATGGGAAGTTTAATCAAGATTAAAATGCTCTGAGTGTCCAGTGTTGGAGGAATCTCATTTGTTTTGTGAAGTGAAACTTCAAAGCTACTTTTGTTTTTAATGGAAGATTAGCCATCATGCAAACGTTACTGCTCAAACAGTTAATAAAATACATATATCCCTAGGGAAAATCTTGCACACTTCAGTCCTCAAATATGACAAAGCAATGACACCCTACACAGTTCCGAGAGTCCATCCCTCTGCTCCATGGGGGTGAAGGTCTCAGCTCTTACAGGCTTATGTGTTATAAATTCTAGAAGCTCGTTTAGCCGCGGTTTGAGCATCAGGAGGATCCTCTTCCTCTTCCTCGGTCCGCTTGTGTTTCAAAAACAAGTCAGACTTCAAGAAGCGGCTGTAGCTGTCATACTTCATGAGATTGAAGATCTAAAGAGGAAAGAGAAGAGTCTGATAGCGTCCACCAACACAGACCATAAATCACCCTGTCAAATGCCTACCATGGGCCAAAGAATACCACACACACACACACACACACACACACACACTAATACATGCTAGTGTAGGATCCATGAAATGGCTCAGCAAGTAAAAGTGCTTGCCATGCAAGCCTGATGACCTGAGTTCGATTCCCAGGACCCACAGTAGAAAGAGAGAGAACTGACTTCCAAAACTTTTTGTTGTCCTCCAACCTCCACACACATGTGCCATGGCATGCACATGCCCACACTGACACATACATCACACATGCACACACAGATTATAACAATAATAACAACAACAACAACATTAGGGGTAGGGCTGTGCTGGACAAGGCAGACTTCTTTATTTTTGGTCATCGTGTGGTAATCTCAATGGACTCTATAGATCAGAGAATCACATGCACAAATACATCTTTGTTTTCCATGGAAGAATAGATGCACACCGCCTGAGTCATGCCTCTGCCTAAGATGACCCTTTAAGAATCTCCTCTGGCTGGGTATGGTGGCACATTCCTGTAATTTCAGCACTCAGGAGTTCCAAGTTCAGCCTCAGCTACATAGTGAGTGTGAGTCCAGCCTGAGCTACATGAAACCTTGTCTCAAAAAAAAAAAAATCTTTTAAAAGCTTAATATTAAGACCCTGTCAGGCAGATCTCTGTGAGTTCAAGGCCAACCTGGTCTACAGAGTGAGTTCTAGGACAGCCAGGACTACAGAGAGAAACCCTGTCTCAAAAAACAATCAAAACAAAACAAAAAAATCCAGTAAGTTTGGTACTGGAGACCTCAAATCTATTAAGGGATCATATCTAATACAGAGAAGGGAGCACACCATAGTCTCCTTTAGGAGAGGCCACAGGACCGGGTCTCAGTTGCAAAGAATGGAAGTCAGCAGCAGGGTGGATCCCTGCACAGCCAGACAGGCGGAGGTCTCCAGAAAGCAGTGATTCGGAGGCACATCGGGGTAGGAGAGCCCTGATGGAGCCCAAGTCCTTGGGACTAGAGAGAGCTGCCCCCGCCGGCACTATACACATTCCAAGGGCTGTCTCAACACAGAAGCCTCCTGACTTTGGGCCATGACCGCTGGACCCTGGGTCCACTCCTGCTCACTTTCCCTCACCCTACAATATGGAGAAAAGAAAGACAGGAATGGCACATTCTCTCCTGATGTAGAGAATTATCTTTTCAAGACATAGTCTGTCTCTCTCTATGTCACCGTCTCTGTCCCTGTGTCTCTTTCCTTCAGAGCCACAAGGCACACTGGGTGCCTTCCGGTACAGCACTAGCTCATGTCTGGGTGAGTGAAAATTTCCAAAATGCCACTCATTGTCAGGTGAAGTTGTCAAGTGGCTGGTAAAATCCTGACATCTTTTAAAGCTGCTTTCTCAAAAACACACACAGGGGCTAAGGCCTGAGGACATTTGCTTGGGAGATAGGAGGGTCCTCCAGAAAGGAAGGTCTTTTACCTCAGTGTTCCCAAGAGGGCTACAGGAGAACCAAACCACACATTTTGCAGAGACCACACCCAGGAAACATTTGGCACATTGGGCTGTTCACAAACCGTTCAACGGGTGCCTGCCACCCCTTTGGGGCCAGTCCTGTTTCACCTAAGCTCTGGAGTAGTTACCTACTTTGTATCAATTTTGTAATCTTAGAGGTGAGTATAACTTGTTAATGTTTAGACACATCACTTTTTAAGAAAATGTAACACCCCAGGGGAAAATAAAAGCAGCAGCAGCAGGGTGAGAAGGCTGGGGATAAGAGCCCCCGTTCTCTCTAGGTTTCCCACAAATCTACCAAGCAGGCTTCACCACCCTTCACCACTGGTCACCCTTTAGGTCTTCAAGTACATGGACATCCCCCCCTCCAGGGATCTTACACGTGACCACCTGGCTCAGAATCCACAACAAATGCTCCAGGTGTGACTAACGGGGCCAGTTCTGTGAAGGCCTCTCCTGGCACACAGTCCTGTACCCCTGTTACCCTGGCATGCAGCCCTGTACTCCCCCCCACCCTCATCACTTCCCCAGGTCCCTAGCAAACCAAACCAGCACCAGTATTGGGTGTAGGGCCTCTCATCTGAAGTCTCTATGGTGGGAGAGAAGAATCCTGTTTGTCTTCTGTGACTCTTAAGGCTCACATCTCAGAGAGAAGAGAAGGGGGTGCATTAGGGGCACCCAAGCTGTGCCAAGGCGGGAGACTGAATCAGGACTGCTGCTCGTTTGGGGACAGTACTCAAGAGCCCCAGACACTCTGCTTTCCTCTGCCGACTCAGCTCTTAGATGTGAACTATTTTACTTTCTAAAAAAAAAAAAAAAAGGAATGGGCTAGAGGCTCAGGCAATTATAAGCACTTATTGCTCTTGCAGAGGGCCTGGGTTGGATTCCCAGCACCCACATGTAACTCACAGTGGGGCTACCATCTATAACTCCAGTTCTAAGGAATCTGATGCTTTCTTCTGACTTCTGAGGACACAGGGACACCAAGCATGAACACGGTGCCTAGACATACATACATGCAGGCAAAGCACTCATACACAGGAAATAATAAAATAAATAAATATATTTTTTTGTTTTATTATTGTGGGCTTAGGGGAGGAGGAATGTGAGTACGGGCACACATGTACCTATGGGACAACTTTTGGGAATTGGTTCTCTTCTTCTACCACAGGATCCAAGGGTCAAATTTAGGTTTGTGTGGCAAGTGCTCTTACCTGCTGAGTTATCTGGCTGGCCCTCCACAAACTATTTAACAAGGCCATAGGGCCATTTCCTGTGGTGGGCAGATGTGAAATGCCCAGCCAGCCCCAAAGTCCTTAGGCTGTGGTTTCCAGATGTCTTGCTCTCACCTTGTAGGTGCTAGGGGGCGGAGGGGGGCCAGTACTAGGAAGCAGCTGTGGGCAGCAGGCCCAGGAAGACTTCGTCTTCCTGGATGTCCACAGCCCTGTGACTTTGCATGGGATCCAGAGGCCAGTTTCTTGATGCTACTGGCAAAGGCCTCCTGGTATGGGCATAAGTGTGTGTGTGATTGATGTGTAACAAAGTGAGAGAGAGCATGCACAAGCTGACTATGAATCCTTTGCAAGCTACTGACCACAGCCTATCACAGGGCAAATGGCCAAGAAGGAGCCTAGCATATGTTTCCCATGTGTTCAGTGGACATTCAGGGAGGACTGACATTGCTGAGAGGTCTGGGACCACACACTCCAGGCATCCGATAGGGCATTCTCTCATGAAACTATCACAAGGCCCTGGGAACTGTGGTTTCACAATGGAGGAGCCTTGGGGCTACTGCTGTGCTGGATGGTGAGGGCTGCTCAGCTCTGTCTGGTAAAATGGAACCATAGACAACTTTCCCTCACAGTTCTGGAGGCCAGGATCTGAGGTCATGCTAAGTAGGCTGACTTCCTCCAGGGCGGCTCTCTGTGTCACATGACCATTCACTGTGTCTTATAAGAACACACATCAGGGGCCAGCAAGATGGGCCAGCAGGTGAGGGCATTTGCCATGACAGCCTGGTAAGTAGAGTTTGATTTCCAGAATTCGCATAAACATAGAAGGAGAGAAAAAAAATCCTCAAAGTTCTCCTCTGACCTCTACATGCATGTTGTCGCACACACACCACTTTTTAAAAAAACTAAACACTTGTCACTCACTTTGGGCCAGGGCCCACCCATCTGGCCTTATTTAATTTAACTATCCTTTCTGAGCCCCTGTCTCCAGACACAGTCACATTCTGGAGGACTGTAAGTTAGGATTTCAACACATAAATTTGGACTGGAGGAGGAGGGCACAATTCAGCCCACAACTGTGAGCAAGTGACAGAAGGGAGGCCAAGCCCGGCAGGCTCTCTCTCCATCCCATACACCCCCCATCCACCTATATGACACCCGTGTGGCAGAACACTGATGTCATTAAAATAAGGTCTGGGAGTCAGTAAGATGTTTCAGGTGGTAAAGATACTGGCCACACAAACCCGAAGACCCGGGCACATGTGTTTGCTCCCTGGAACCCACATGGCGGAAGGAGACAAACTCCTGCAAGCTGTCCTGACTCTGGCATATGCCATGGCTCTTATGGTCCCCATCTCTCAAATAAGTAAGTAAATATTTTAAAATAAGTTTTAAAAAAGTGTACATGATGGGTAGCACTTGGAATAGGGAGGCAGGAGGATCACAAGTTCACGACCAGCCTGGGGCACAACAGGCATGCCCCAGGTCAGCCTTTCACTATATGGGGAAAGAAAGAGAGAGAGAGAGAGAGAGAGAGAGAGAGAGAGAGAGAGAGACATAAGATTTACAAACATTCAAACATGGGAACCTGCCCATAAGCATTAAGTGATTGAGTATTTTAATTTCAAAAATGTACTGAATTTTAAACAATGATCCCAAATATGTTAGAGGGAAAGGAATACTCATGGTAAAGGTTAGCAGCAGGTTGGATAGTGTCTTCAAAAATGTATATCCACCTGCAACCTCAAAAAAATGTGACTTTAAAAACAGAACTGGTGACATCTATCAAGCTGAAATCACTCTATGGGGTAGGGGAACCCCGACCCAAAGGCAGAGAGACCTAGAAAGAAAGAATCTGACAACAGTGGCAGACAGGAGTGACATGCCACAGCCTACGAATCCAAGGGGGACAAACTGAGCCCAGCCCCTTCCCACAGCTGATTTCAGATTCCCAGTCTCCCAGCTGGGCAAGAAGCTGTTACTGTTTGAAAACACATGAGAATGACAGACTAGGAAACACAGACATGAACCCCCTCACGGTTCTGAAGACCTGCAGTTCAAGGCCAAGGTGCTAGTGAGCGGCAACTCAGTAAGAGAAGAGCCGGCCCTAGGACCTCAGTTGGTTCTATAAAACCAGGCCCCTGACAGACAAACTGACGCAACCAGCACAGCTGCCAGGACCTAAACAATGTGGTCAGAATTCTAGACGTCTGCAGGGAAGAGGAAAAAATGGGAACAATTCAGGCAGGAGGAGGAAGAGGCTGAAGTGGCAACGAAGGCCTCTGAGCACAACATGATTTGTCTCCAGCAGGTGGCAAAGCAGAAAATTTTGAGTAGGCAGCTGGGCTGTTTCCGGGCTTTTTTTTTTTTTTTTTGGCCAGGACACATGTGGCTTAGTAAAGCTTCTGGCTTGCAGACCCTACATCTGCATGCCTGCACTGTTAACTGTTTAGCACGTTGCCTGGGATCCCCTGCTGCGGACTGGGAGGGGAAAAATTGATGGGGCCCATCCTGCGCCTGCGCAACGTGCCCTGAGCCTTGCCTTCCAGTGCAGGATCCCTGCATCACGAGACACCCACCATGTGTCCTCAAATCTCGGATGGAACTGTGATGGTGCTGAAAGGGGGAAAAAACAAAAACAAAACACCCTTGCAGTGCCCAACAGGCTGCTCTAGGGAAGAACTCCGCCGGAAGCACTCAGCCTCAGCAGGATGGCCAGTCACTCCAGGTTAACCCGCTGCCTCCATCCACTGCATTTTGAGCCTGATAAATATTTGATCACTCAGAATCAAGTACATTAGAAGAGCTAAATGAAATACCTGCCTCCCTTCCTTTCTGGGTTTCTTCAACCCGCATAAGGAGGAAAAATTTAAATCCCTCCAATGTAACATAAAGTTCACTAATGGGATTTCTGACTTGTCATTCTAGAACATTCTGTCCCCACCTCTGTCTCTCTCTTTCCTTGTACCTAGATTACAGAAATCATTCCTACCTGTGTGAATATAGAGCTGAGAAGAAAGGAAGTCCCTCCCCACATCTCTCAGATGATTAGTGGGTTTGATAAGCTGATGTGCTCACGCTGTGAGATGGAGGTCCTTCTCCTTCTTCAGAAGGAGGATTGGGGTGCACCCAGGAGGTCTGAGGGTAGCTGACAGACAGTGGGATAGTGCCAGGCAGAGACTGCAGACCTTGCTCTTAAGCATGAGTGGGCTCCTAGGAAGGTTTTGTCAACCCGGACAGCACTTCCAGTTCATAGGCAGGCGGGCTAGGAACTGTGAATGTGTCAAGGGTGGGATCAGAACTCCAAGGATATGAGAGATCGAGTCAGAAAGACTGTTTGCATGGGGCAAAATATGCTCACTCAGTGTGGATTATCCAGTCTTCCCTGGAATCTGTAAAACTCAAACTTCAATGCCATGCTCTGCATTTCTGCCATGACTCAGAGGAGGATGGTGCTTTCCTGGCACTTACCCAGATCCCCCTCCCAGCCTACACACCATCTTAAAGTCATAAGGTCGATCTGAAAGTCCTTTAGATAGAACCCTTAATGCCCCATCCAGCCAAAGGCTCGTGACCATACAGATGTGAGGAGACCCTTTGTCCCCCTGGAAACTGGTGCTTTCTGGGCTGGGTTTGATGATCTTTGGGGGTGAATATCAACAGTACCCCTAAGCCAGAGGTGGCTCGGATTACCAAACACCACCCAGAAAGAGGGACCACAGTGGTGCAGGAGCAGTCAGACTGAGGTCCTGTCTGGAGAAGCAAGGGATGTGTGGGTGGGGGGTGAGCCCCTATAGGCCAGGTGGCCCTCCCACCATCATTCTACCTGCTTTATAACGATGTGGAGTAAGAAAATGAGAAACGCAAGTCTAGGGAAATTCTAGGGAAACAGCACCAGTTTCTCTGTGTGGCCCCGGCTGTCCTGGAACTCTGTAGACCAGGCTGGCCTCCAACTCAAAGATCTTCCTCCCTCTGCTCCTGAGTGCTGGGATTACAGGTGTGTGCCACTATTGCCTGGCTAAAATTTAGCTTTTCATCTGGTGGTCAGTTGCACTAGTAGGTTTGATCTTGAAAGCTGGGACACTTGGCCCTGATGCCCAGCCCTGGCTATCCTGTCCTTTCCTAGCTGGGCTAGAGAGTATAGGTGACTCAGTACAGAGTCACCGCTATCACTAGTGGGTCAACTGTTGATCTTGGCTTCCTAACCATGGCTATCATTGGTCCTTGGCCTGAGTCCCAGCCCTCCTCCCCATCCCTGTCTCAGCAGGGCCACACTAAGAAACAGAACCCGTGCGGGGTCTGAAGCAGGAAGGGGCTCTGAGCCCCTATTTCCCTCTCCTGTTGCCAAGAGTCAATCTACCACACAGAGCCCATATGTGATTCTTTCCTCTGTTGAGGCTGTGCCTGGGAATGCTGGTGCCCTATGGAGGTCATTTTGCTGTGCTTGACCCTGGTCTAGACATTGGTACTGCCCAGGGTGAGGGCATCCTGGGAACATGCTGGGTGTGTTGCAAGTTGCAGCACAGGGCTCCTTCTAGAGAAGGAGAAGCACTTTACCCTCTCCTGAGGTGCAACACAGAGGAGAGGCCCAAATTCCATGTGGGGACTCAGAAGCCACACTAAGAAACAGAATCCGTGTGGGGTCTGAGGCAGGAAGGGGCTCTGAGCCCCTACTTCCCTCTCCTGATGCCGAGAACCAATCTACCACACACTGATCATGACTATGACTCTGAACCTAACATCCAGGAAGCAGGCTGGTCTACAGAGTTCCAGGACAGCCAAGGCTACACAGAGAAACCCTGTCTTGAAAAACAAAAACAAAAACAAAGAAGCCAAATGTCAAAATTGCTCAGTTAAATTGGTACCATAGCCCCAGGATCCAACAAGTATACCACATCCGTCAGTCACTCAGTCAAACACTGACCTTCCCAACACATGGCCAGCACCTGCCTCAGAGTCTTCACACTGCCCTCTCCTGGAGCTGCCTCCCAGGTCTCTTCCAGTATTTGCTGTCTTTCAGGGCTCTGGCCCCTACAGGGACCAAAAGACTCCCCAGTAACCCCTCCCAGAGGCTCTAAGTCCATCTCTTGGCTGTTACATTTCCTTCTTAGTGTGTATCTTTGTCCTTGTGGATGGACAGAAGCCGGTTTCCTTGAAGCACAAATAGCTCTTAGCATAGTCACTGAAGAAACCAAGTGACTGAAAGGGTCCTCCTTCCTTCTTGCTTCTGCTTTCCTTGTGGCTTCCTGTGAAGTTTGGCCTCCAACTCTAGACTGCAGTGTCCAACAGATGTACACAGCACAACCTCAACCACGCCTGGCTAGTCACCAGTGGGCATGCAGACAAGCCAAGCTTATAAAGTAAATCAGGAAATTATCTCTCCCCTTATTCCACGGGGCCTTTCCCTGATAAGAGTGATAAGCCCCGAATTTCTCTTGCCATTTCTAAAACGCTTCCTAACATGCACAGTGCACGTTATGCACAATACACTGACCATTGCTAGCTTTTGCCTGATGTCTTGTGAGTGTTGTTTGCTCACCAATCAAGTTACCATCCTGTAGTACAGAGAAGCCCATACTGTGGTGTGTGGGAACATGGGCCCCACGTGTTTCAGCCCCAGATCATTGCGCTGTGGTTAATTTTCACTACTGTTATCTGCCCCCTCCCTGGCTGTTAGGCATTGCTTTCTGCCATCCAGCTCCTGCCAGTACTTCACTTCAGATCTGCTCTGAACTTAAGAACCTGTTAAATCCGTGGATAAACCAAGAGTTAGCAGGACCCGAGTAAAGAACCTAAGGTGCTCTTTTAAGGGTGTAGGGTTGTGAAGCCACCTAATCTGAACTCCAGGATGTTTGCTGTGCTTCTAGCTCCAGCTATGTCCCACAATAGCCATATTGTCCTACCAGCTTTCCCTAGAGTAGCAGAATAAGGCCACATTATGAGCCGCTGGGCCACTTAAAGCCTTTCTGGTGATGATAGCAGAAAGCAGCCTGTTCAGGTAGACTTACCTTAAGGCACATGGTGGTCATGGTGAAGCTGGAGCTGTGAATGAGGCTTAGTGAAACCTTGGACTTAGATCTGGGGACAAGCCTCAGTGAACAAGATGACTGCTGCACAAGCCTGAGGCCCTGAGTTCCGACTCCCAGCACCCACATAAGAGTTTGGCATGGTGACACATGTCTGTAATCCCAGCACTGGGGAAATGAAGACAGGAGGGTCTCTGGCCACAGGTATAGTCAGAGCCACAAGCTCTAGGCCAACGAGACTCTTTTGAAACATAAAGTGGGAAACAATTGAGGAAGACACTCGGTGTTGACTCCTGGTCTCTACATGCAACACATACACATGCACGCACATACACACCAAAAATAAGTAAGTAAATAAATCAAAGTGTCTGTTTTAAAGTTTTGCAGTCTCCATAAATGTTTTCCTCTAATTTAACCTTTCCCACCTAAGAAAGCAAGGTCCTCAAAGAAGTTGTGTGGGAGCAAAGGCTGCAGGTGATGCTGAACCCCTTTGCGTCTAGGCCCCTGACAGACAGAGGTTTCCAACATGAAGCAAAATCCAGGTGCCTTCTCTACTCTCCCCACCACCAGGAAACCAGCAAACATTGCACAAGTAGGCAGTGCTGTGCATCCATGGGAAAACAAAAACTGAATGTGAACTGAGCTTTCCTTCCCTATCACAATTCTCTAAGAATATAATGTAAGAACAGACATGGTACTACGTCACATCAGGTAAAGTCACCTACAGAGGATTTAAACCTGGTGGGAAGATGTGTTAGATGGTAGGTTACATACCACCTATACCTTAGGACAGTCTCTCTCTCTCCCCCACCTCTCTCTCATAAACAGTGCTTCACAACAGGATATAAAAGCACTTCCTTTACAGTCAGACTCTGAACCACACTGGTGACGAGTGTGGACCACACGTGTTATTTATAGAACATGAAAGATGGGCACCTAGAGATGGAATGTTGCTTGGTGGTTATTTCTACGCAAAAGTGCCAGGGAGCGCCTTCAGTATATTTTAGTTTCCGAGTAGCTTTTACTATCAGGAAGGTACGAACTGCTTTTAAAACTTCTGTCTTATCCAGGTGTGGTGACGCACACCTGTAACCCCAGCATTTGGGAGGCAGAGGAATGAAGTTTGAGTTTGAGGACAGATTATGTCCCAGAATAACAACTATGGTGTCAATCAAAAAACCATCATCCTTCCTGCCATGTGCCTCTCTCTATGCCAACCAGCGCCTAGCAGACACTTGCTTGAGCTACATGCAGGTCATGGTAACTGGGCTCTCTTTTGGATGTCTTGTGGGGATCTGTGGTGCTACACACAGGCCACTGTGTGGAGTCCTACCAGGCTCTCTCATCTCGTTCCCTCCTTGGCCTCTGTAAACCCCATAAAGCAACTGCCTGTGTTCACACGATCCCTGAACTCCCTCTGTCCCAAAGGCATAGTGGCCCTTTCTGCTCAAGCTGCCCTTGAGCTGGAAGATGGTCAAGGCTATGAGGGATACAGAGTGGCCATGGTTTTTCTAGTGGCTTTAAGTGGGAGCCACTACCACTCCTTGATCCTTGTTTCCGTGGCCAACAAAATGAGGATAATGGATGACAGATCATGTCACGTGAGACGGCAGCTCTCAGGGCAACTCAGCACCAGTGGGCACTGTTACCACAGATACCTAGACCTTAGTAGCTGGGCGAGCTCTCAACCCCAGATGCGCTTTAAAGCATCCAAGGGAGACTTTTAGAAGATCCTGAGGGCCAGAATAGACAGATGTTCCCATGTGGCTGCAGTCACAAAAACTGCCTCTCCCTTTCTTCCTCTGTCTCCCAGATCCATGCCCATTGTTCAAAGTCAGTCTTGCAGAAGGCTTTGATAAATCCCCAGAAACCCAGACAGTTCCCCCAACACCCAAATTTCGTTCAGAATTTACATAGGATTGGAAACTGTTCTCAAAGTCCTTCTGCTTGTGTTTCTGCTGAGTTTTGTTTGTTTGTTTGTTTGTTTGTTTCCTACCATATGATGAGCAAAGATGAAGCCTCTTGGATGCCGAGACATCCTCTAACCCAGTGGTTCTCAACCTTCCTAAAGCTGCGTCCTTTTAATACAGTTCCTCATGTTGTGGTGACCCCTAACCACAAAATTATTTCATTGTTACTTCATAACTGTAATTTTGCTACTGTTATGAATCATAATGTAAATATCTGATATGCAGGATATCTGATCTCAAAGGGGTCTCGACTCACAGGTTGAGAACCATTGCTCTAGGGTCTATGTACCAGGTGATGGAAAAGCCCCTCCCTGAAAGCAAAAGTTCAACGAAAACACAGAGAGCACAGTCTCCACACTACATAGCCTCAGACCTGTGAAACCAGCCTTCCCTGAGAATTTGGGGAAGTAGTACCACACCAAATATGACCTTCAGTTCTGAACAGTTAACCCTAGGAGAGGGACCCACTATCAGTTTTAATACATCCTTCACGTGACTGGTCTATTCAAGTTTGAGGGCCTCTCTGTAGGCGGCCTCCTCAGTTCAGGCAGTGAGGAAGGTGTTTGGGTATTTGTACAAAAACAGTTCCAGGTTCCCCTTTGAATCCTCATGGCTGTTTTCAGAATCTTTTCTCTGCCTTCAACAGCTGGTCCATGTTACTTCTTCAACATGGGTCCCCTAGCCTCAGTCTCTCTTCCCAGCAGAGACACAAGCTTGACCCAGTAGAGGGTCTCACATTTACATCAGAGTGCAGATGTGAACACATGTTTATAAATCCAGGTCTGAATTTCAGGTCATGTTCTTTTTGTCTAATGACATTTATTGAATATTTCTCATAAGAAATTCTGCCAGAAAGCTTAAGGTTTACCTCTTTAACATGTCCATTTTTAAACTTACCTCTTCTGGTTCTAAGTGGAATACTGCAAATTTTTCACGTTGTCATCATGACCGAGAGGCCACATTAACATTATAAATTTACTTACAGCTCTGGGCCACTGGCTGTAAGGGAGTTGTTTGACCATTTGCACAAAAACAGCCTTAGATTCCCTGTTAACATTTCCAGGCCTTCCTAACTGTCCCTCCTTTCAATGATTGCCACATTTCTGTAACCTGGGTCCCTCAGACAGACCCAGCCTCCCATTCCATCTGGAAATGACTGAGAGCCATAGTGATTCAAATGGTGCACTGAGCATGTCAACATAGTCCAAATTCAGAACCTGGGGTTCCCCAACGGCCACCAATCAGGGCTCCTCAATAACCTTGGCCTGCACAGCTGGATGAGGCATTTCCTGGGGAATGTGGTATTCCCTGAAGAATTCTCCCAGGCCTGGAGCGAACACAGATAGCTTTTCAGATCAAGGCACAGGCAAGGAGGTCACGGTACCTGGTCCTGGAGCTTCTGGAACATCAGAGGGTGCGGTTCTTCCAGAATCTTTTCACTGAGCCGAGACTGCCCCTCCACGTTGACTTGTGAAGAGGCCTTATTGGACAGGAAGGTCATGTAGATCTCCTTGGCTTTTTCCTGCATCTGGAGGAGACACAGGAGCTGGACTGTTATCCACCAACACAGCCTTTCCTGGCCTGAAACCAGCTCCACCCTCCAGCCAGCCCTGGAAGAGCTGCAGCTGGGAGCTATTGCTGCCTTCAGAGCCAAGCTCCCCTTGAAGGCCCACAGCAGCCTGGCCTACCCCACACCTACTAATGCATCTGAGGCCAATCTCTTGATACAAAATTGCTATACTGGTCACTCAGAAACAATGAAAATGGCATTGCAGCATGACTCCGATCATCCTGTGAGCCCTCCAAATCCAGAGCTCATGGAAATGTTTCCTAGGTCCTGAGGTGGAGTGAAACTTAGTGGTCAAAGCTCCAACATGAATGAACCCCAGAACTGTTAAGCTACATGCAGGAAACCAGAGACCAGAGGCTGCATGTGGTATACTCTTATTCAAAGGAAACGCCTGGAACATGTAGATGCCCAGAAACAGAAAGATTAGTGGTTGCCTGAGACTGTGGAAGGGAAAAATGGGAATGATGTGAAGGTGGGCAAGCACTGGAAATAGCTTGGTAACCTGGGACTTCACTCCGTTTGGGATGCGCACACACATCCTTCTCCTACAAGTGCACCCAGGGACCTAGGACTCCCACCTGCATTGAGCAACACAAATAGCCCACTCCAAAAACGGGATAAGCTTCCCCTCCCCTTAATGACCACCAATCATTATTCATGCTTCCATTCAGTTATATTCCAGTCACAACCAGCCACTTTGGTAGGGGCCAATCTGACCTGATGAGCAATAAGGTAAACTGTGTCCTCTAAGTAAATTTTTCGGAGAATCTTCCTATTTACCATCTATGCCTGTGTACAGCTGAGTGTGCATATGATTCAAAGCAGATGCATTATGGGAAGGGACATGTATGCACAGTAAAAGTTATGTCTTAGACATGTCAGTCAAAATAGAGAATCACTCATGGCATAGCCCTTACTAACCAGCCCTTCCTTCCTCAAGACCCCATCAAAGTAGTCCCAGGCAATAACTGGGGCCCTGCATATACTCTCACTCACGTGGCCTGCTGTTGCTCATTTTGTTTTTTAAAGGTAGGGTCTTCCTCTGTAGCCCTGGCTGTCCTGGAACTGACTATGTAGACCAGGCTGGCCTCAAACCCACAGAGCTACACCTGTTTCTGCTTCCTGGTGCGGGGATTAAAGGCGTTGTCACTCTTGATAACAAGTTTCTTTTGAGAGATACTGTAGCTTTGCCGTTGAATAGTTTTCTTGCTACTTTACAGTCTTTGTGAACCTTTATTTCAGCCCCTTAACTAAGAACCTGGAAACACCTGGCCCAGACTCTGAACACCAGTAACAGAGGCATCCTGGGCATGAGGATTTTCTTTGAAGTGTTGAAAGGACCTGGAATCCAGTAAGTGGTCATGTCTGAAGAGCACTACGAATACATTTCATGCTGTGGAGACACTGTAAATGAAGTTTTTTTTTTTATTTTTATTTTTATGTGTGTTTCACCAGGACAAATGAAGTCCCATGAAACCACACATACACACACACATCACCACTGGGGCCTGCCGTGCTGTGGACACACTAGGCCTGTTTCCCTTCCCTTAGACTCTTGGTCTTTTCTCCTGTTCATATGGGTGTCCCGGTAAGGGCCACAGCCAGGATAGGTGACACCATGACTGTCTGGCTCCAAACATCAAACCTTCTCAGTCCCAGAAGGCACACTGAACTCTCCAGGGTAGGTAGCTTATCAGTCTCCTAGAGGAGGAAGGTTTCTTTCAAGTGGCCGCACGTTAAGTACACTCACTCTCACTGTACGCCCAGACGTCCCAGGGCAGCCCCCACCGGAGAACATGGAGGCACCCTGGAGGCAGGGTTGACAAGATGCTCACTCATCTGTACTCCTGTTGCACTGAGAACTGTGGCAGGGCTGTGACCTTCCCGACGGCAGGAGCCGTTGGGAAACATGGCAGGGCTGTGACCTTCCCCGACGGCAGGAGCCAACTTTAAACAGGACTGTCTTCGAAGTGGGCAGGGATGCAGGCTCAGCCCTCTCCACCAGAACTTCCCTTAAGCCTCCCTCCCTTTTCTTGAAGAGGGTGGAGGTGGCTGTGCACCTGCTTCCCCACAGCAGAGAGGGCTCCTGTGTGAACCTCAGATCTCAGGCCCCATCTGACCCCACAGAGCAAGGCAATGGAGAGATGCCACGACCTGTAACACATAGCTGTGGTTTGTGGAGAAGATGAGGGAGATCAGGAGGCCCTCAGAAAACAGTTGTCTCACAGAGAGGCTGTCAACCTCTGAGGGTGCTTGCAGAGCTTGGCTGAGGGAACACCCAGCTCTGAAAACCTCTGGTCTTATGAAATCCCTGGAAGTTTTCAATTAGCAGTGCTTGAAACAGAAGAAAATGAGCTTGTCTCATGCCAGAGACTAGAAGGCAAAAGAGCCCATGAGGCTGAGGCCTGACTCTGTCTTGGCTGACACAGGAACAGTCCCCAGTGGGGTCAGCTCTCAAAGCCCTGTGTCTGTTCTTTCTGACTACAGGAGCAATTAATTAATGTCAAACTCAAAGACGTGGGAGCCTCTTAAGATAAATATGACTATTCCTAGGACAGGTCTGGGGACCGTCATGAGGCCCAGAGCAGCAGTTTGGAACTCTACGTCTCTCAAAGACCCACCGGCTCCGCAGAGCCATGAGCCTATCCCACCACCCCCATTCTGTCAGAAGGGAACATTTTTGGAAACCCACTTCCTGTTTTAAAGTTACTTCATGAAAGTAGAATTTCAGTCAGCCAGATGAGCAAACTGTATGCAAAAGCCTGCAGGCCTCCCCTCCCCCAGACATCCACACGCACATGAATGCTCTGCCATGCACACATGCGTGCACATGGCCCACATGAATTCAGGCTCTCTTGAGTGGTTCTGAAAATGAGACAGGCAAGTGAGCAGCTTGAGATTCCAATAAGGGGGCAGGTGGCCCAAGGGAGAGGAAACAGGTGCCCGAACCCCAGCTCTCAGCCAACCCCCTCCCGCATCAACTGCACTTCACCAGCCTCTGAGAACTAGGATGAGTCCCTGGGCTGACTCAGGGGCTGCAAGAGAATGAAGGGTGAGCAGCAGTGTTTATCAGGGCTAGGATAGGAAGTGTGATCGAAAAGGGAAACCCTGAGACTGCTGACCTCAGGCCAGTCACGGGAAAGCCTGGTGTCCAGGCTGAGAACACTGAACAAGAAAGAAGAACGGGTCACTTGAGCTATTCTGGTGGATTTTTCCAGAGTTTTATTAACCCTCTTCTAGCGGCTGTGAGAATAAGAATGGAATAGCTCCCTTGGTGGAGTCAGCTGCAGGTGTGTGAAGGCGCCAACAGATACGGCCAGCCACTGCCTACGCCACAGCCCTTCCTTCCCTGAGAAGGACCATCCAGTCTCTGACACCTGGTGAGCTCCTTCTGGACACAAATCAGGGCCTTCCCTTCAGGTAACAAGCCACCTGGTTTGCACCAACACGGGGTTGGAAGTCAGCCCTGAAACCCTGCTCCCAACCAGTGCAGGTCTAAGAGAAGTGACTCCATTCGCTCACAGCCCCAGACATCCAACTGCTCACAGCAGCAACGAATCTGTTGTCCAGCACACAGGAGGGTTCAGGGCGGTCTCCTCTCCCCCACTTAGGGCACATGCTGATGCTCTCCCACCACAGAAACGTTTACTTCTCTTCCCCATGGCAAACAGCCTCCTCACTCCCAGTTTCTAAAGACACATCTCAAGAAGAGCTTTCTCTCACCCACTCTCCTCTCCACCTTCTCAGCTGAGTCCTTCCATCTCAGGCCATGTTGCCTGGGGACTCCTGGCTGCTTCTGGTTGCTAAGCCCCTTCAGGGTTCTCTGGGTGCCACTCTGGCTCCAGTCCTGTGTACCACACCTACCTCCTTCCTTCATCCTGCTCCCTCACCAGAAGGGCCCTGTTCTCTCCAGAGTCTCAGATTCTATGCTTTTCCTTTACCAGACCCTGCACCCTCCTAGCCCCTCCCCATTCAAGTCCTGCCCTGGATGCTGTATCTACGAGCTCCACTGTGCAGCCCCAACAGTCTCCCAACCATTGCCCCATGAGTCAACTGACTGGTGGCAACAAGGGTAGAGAGTCCCAGAAACACCCAGAGAAGGGAAGGTCACCTCCTAGCCAGTGCTCCTCTAGTCTCTCCTCTAGGAAGGGACAGCTTCAAGTCCCTATGACACCTCTTCCACACCCTGTCGGCAACATGCCTGACTCTGGAAAACATCTCCCATCAGTCCACTCCTCTCCATCCTGCTCCTCCACCGGAGGTGGACCCAAGAGAGAACACATTAAAACAGGACACGATTGTGTATGAACTTCATTCATATTTGTTTCAGAAAGAGAAAAGAACAGGGATATATCAAATAGAAAAAGTGACGGGGACAGGTGAGAGAGCTCAGCAGATTAAGGCCTTTGTCCTCAAGTCTGGTGGCCTGGGTTTGACAAACCCCCAGGACTCACGTGATGGAAGGAGAGAACTGACTTCTACACTTCCCTGGAATAAATGTAACTTTAAACGTTTTAAATGATACAAGAAACTTTCGGAGAATTAGCCCAGGAAAAGGAGAGCAGTTGGAGTAGGAACAGAGGGGACCACAGCAGGACAGACAAGCCTAGGCACCCAAGCAAGCCTGAAGAAGGTGTGGAAGAGACATGTCCAGAAAGAGTGGGAGACTGGGCTCCTCTGCTGAAGGGAGTCAACAGAAGGAAGCTGTGTTCTCAGCACCCACCCTGACTCCGAGCACAAGTGACTCTAATGTTTTCCAAGTGGTAGTGGTATGTGTGTGTGTGTGTGTGTGTGTATCTCCCAAAACTTGTCCTCTGATTTCCACACATATGTTGAAGTAACTGTACATCTATATCTGCATTCACACACCAACACACTAAAGTAAAATATTTTTTATAAAATAGTTCTGCAGTTAAGTGTGTTTCCTGGTAGCCACGTGTGGTGGTGCACACCTTTAATCCCAGCACTCGGGAGGCACAGGCAGGAGGATCTCTGTGAGTTCAAGGCCAGCCTGGTCTACAGAGAGAGTTCCAGGACAGCCAGAGCTACATTGTGACACTTTCTCAACCACCCACCACTACAGAAAAAAAAAAAAGTGTTTCCTGCACTTTCTTGGGACTAGAGTCTGAATCCTGTAAGGAGTTAGATTAATATAAATTAGATTTAGTAAATATCTAGGAGTTTAATCTGGGGCATGAAGATCAACTTGGCTGTGGGCAATTAGTTTATCAGTTTATGGACTAAAAACAAGGATGAAGTCAGGTGAAAAGAGGAGAGTCTCCATGGACTAAACAAAGAGGAAGCCAGGTGAAACAAGGAGAGACTCTATGGACTAAAAACAAGGTTTATGGCCTGGCATTGTTTTCAGCTGCTAAGTGGGCAGAGCCCAGATTAAGCTGAAGCAGGTGGAACAAGGAGAGATTCTATTTAAGGACAGGTGGATGGAGCCAAGGGGGCCCCATGCTAGAGAGCTCTGATGCTAGCGAGTCCTCACTTTAGAAAGGACAACGAGTAGTTTGTATCCTCTGATGGACTGATGGCCAGATCTCCCTGAGGCAGAAAGAAGCTGGTGAGCAGAGAAAGCCTCAGCAAGACAGCAAAAGGCCAAGGACTAAACCCTGTGGCTCAGCTTTTGCCTAGAGAGGTTTGACCTGTTCGAACAGTGGCCAGCTTTAAAGACTGAGGCAGAGCGACAGAGTTGCTGATACGAAGGAAATAAGTTCCCCTACAGATGGCTGAGGTCTCCACAGAGAAGAAAGCCTCAAGCCTTATTTACCCTGACGAACCTGCATCTGAGATATTCCAGAAAAAGGGCTGTTAAGTGCATTAAAGGGTCTACCCCAGAGACTCTGTTCCTGGCGACTGAGGACCTGCCCCAGAGACTGTATCCTTCTAAAAGTTTATGAAAATAGTTGTAATAGTTATCAATAGGTTTAGTGGTTAGGTCTTAGGGGTCGTAGTCATCTGTAGGGTTAGTAGTTAAGTGTTTATAAATGCTTATGTGCTTATAGTTTATTAATAAGTGTTTAATAATTTTAAAAGGTTGGTTTCAGGATCTCAACACCCATGTTGGATGGCTCACAAGCACTTGTAACTCCATTGCAGCGAACCTAATACCCACTTCTGTCCTCCACAGCCACACACACACACACACACACACACACACACACACACACACACACAGCAGATACTCACACAGACTCAAATCCACATATATAAATAAAAATAAATTGTAATCCTACATGGACACTTGAAACTGTACTTTAAATTATTAAACACTTATTTATTAATAACTATATCTACTTATAACAAATACTTAACTACTATTCCTACAAATGTCTACAACCCCTATGAAAGCCTACAACCCCTAAGATCTAACCACTAAACCTATTGATAACTATTACAACTATTTTTATAACCTTCTAGGTTACAGTCTCTGGGGCAGGTCCTCAGTCGTCAGGAACACAGTCTCTGGGGTAGACTCTTTAATGCACTTAGCAGTCTTTATTCTGGAATATCTCAGACGCAGGTTCGTCAGGGTAAATTGGCTATGGAGGTTTCACCTTAAATAAGGCTTGAGGCTTTCTTCTCTCTGGGAGACCTCAGCCATCTGTAGGCCAACTTACTTCCTTCGTATCAGCAACTCTGCCACTCTGCCTCAGTCTTTAAAGCTGGCCACAGTTCCGTTCAGGCCACTGTTCGGACAGGTCAAACCCCTCTAGGCAAAAGCTGAGCCACAGGGTTTAGTCCTTGGCCTTTTGCTGTCTTGCTGAGGCTTTCTTTGCTCACCAGCTTCTTTCTGCCTCAGGGAAATCCGGCCATCAGTTCACCAGCACTTTCTTCAGCAGGACTCGCTAGCATCGGAGCTCTCTAGTATGGGGGAGCCCTAGCACGCAGCTCTCTGGGCTCAGCCACTTGTCCTTAAATAGGATCGCTCCTTGTTCCACCTGCTTCAGCTTAATTTGGGCTCTGCCCACTTAGCAGCTGAAAACAATGCCAGGTCATAAAGTCTTTCCTTGTTTCACCTGGCTTCAACCTTGTTTTTTAGTCCATAGAGACTCCCCTCGTTTCACCTGACTTCATCCATAAGCTGATAAGCTAATTGCTCACACCCAAGTTGATCTTCATGCCCCGGATTAAGAGACTGTATCAGAAACCTAGATATTTACTAAATCTAACATATTAATCTATCTCCCTACAGACACTCATAACAAATGTTAATGCCTATTCCAGGGATTTGACATCCTCTCTTGGCTACCATGAGCACCAGGCAAACACATTGTGCATACACACTCATACACATAAAATAAAAATAAACAAATCTTTTTAAAAGTGTCCCCCTCCACCTGCCCCGATTGCTGGAAAGATGACTCAGCATTTAAGAGCACTTGTTGCTCTTCCAGGTTCAATTTCCGTCACCCACATGGTGGCTCATAACCATCTGTAACTCCAGTTCCTGGGGAGATCTGATGCTCTCTTCGGACCTCCACAGGCACCAAGCACATACATGGTGGATATGCATATGTGGATGTGATACATTCACATATAAAATAAAATGAGTAAATCTAATAAAGTCATTTTAAAGACTGGATTTGGGCCTTAACTCAATGGTAGAGTGCTTGGGTCCTCAGTTCCAAAAATAAAAATAAAATAAATTGATTGAGGGATGTTCCAGAGGAATGGGGAGGGGGACTGGATGCCAAGATGAATAAAGTGGTCATGCTGAGTTCCAAATACAGACCCCCTCCCCCCCAGCAAAGCCTTCCCAGACAGCTGGAGGGAAATGTGTCCAGTTTATGAACACATCGGGCTTGCGGCCCAGTCGGAAGGGACTGAAAGGCTCCTGTCTCTAGAAAAAAAAAAGCAAAAGCAGGGAAAGTCCAAAAGGAGCATCTAAAGATAAAGTTGATGGGCTGGAGAGATGGCTCAGCGGTTAAGAGCACTGGCTGCTCTTCCAGAGGTCATGAGTTCAATTCCCAGCAACCACATGGTGGCTCACAACCATCCACAATGAAATCTGGTGCCTTCTTCTGGCCTGCAGATATACCTGCAGACAGAACACTGTATACATAATAAATAAATCTTAAAAAAAAATAAAAAATAAATAAAGATAAAGTTGGAATCTTTTTAAAAATAAATAAAAGTCGGAACCAAAAACCAAAGAGATGTAAAAGGAAAAAAGAAAAAAATTACAATTCAGAGCTCAACTCAGGGGAAAGGAGCCATCACAGGAAACAAACAAACACAGAGCTGATCAGGGTTGCAGGCTCCTGTAGGAAGGAGTATCACTTGAGGCCAAGAATTCAAGGTTAGCATGGGCAATGGAGCAAGTGCTTGTCTCAGGAAGATCCTGGGACTTGCTGTGTAGCCAGCCTAGCCAGAGAATGCGGAGCTCCAGGTTCAGTGAGACCCTGATTCAGGGAATGAGATGGGGTGTGATACAGCTGGACACCTGGGATCCTCCGCCACATACGCATCATCCACACCACCACAGGGTCCCATCTCCAGTGGAAGAAACGGGGGGAAGAGAGGAACAGGGGCAGCTGATGCTTTAGTGAGGCTCTGACCTACCCCACCAGGCAGGCCTCCACCCTGAAATTCCATCTTCACAAAGGGAGAAGCAGACACAGCGGACAGTAAGCATGAAAGCCACGCTCACACCAAGTTCCTATGGTTTAGTGCGAACGCTGCCACTTCCATGGTGAAAATGGATTAAATGGATTAAAAATTCATGCCATAGGCTGTGGTCAGAAAGACAGTACCCAAACTAGAAGGTATCTGACTGAGTTCTGGAGGGTGCTGAGGGTGAAGGCAATGTGCCCTTCCTGTGCAATCCACTCACAAAGAGAACCCGAAACTTCTTTTAAGGGACACTTTAAACTCTTTTAAAACCCTTTTTAAAAATTCACCCCCAAATAGACCAAGCTATGAGATCAAGTTGTAGTATTAAGCAAAATATACCAAAAAAAATCAATACCAAAGATTCTCATAACCCTAAGTTTTGAAACATATTAAAGTATAAGGGATTATCATACTTAAATGCTGTCACAAAGCTCTCTCAGAGCTGTGAACACTGGAAACCAGTCCCTACCCTACCTCTCTGCCCCATTCTTGATGTGGTCTGCATAGATCCATACAAGCGGCCAAGTCCTTTTCAGTCCTTGCCGCATAGTAAACAAGCTCACTGTACATGATCTGACTGATGAAGGAGTAGACGAATGAATGAACGAACGAACTCAGGGTTAGTCAAAAAATAAATATGGTGAGGAGCTTGTTGGAGCTTTCTCTGGAGTTCTTAAAGATTTATTTTTTTAAATTATCTGTATATTATAGGGGGCTACGCACATATTTGTGTGTGGGGATGCCCACAGGGTCCAGAGGCATCATATCCCCGGTAACTGGAGTTCCAGGACAGGAAGTCATGAGCCACCTGATATGGGTGCTGAAAACCAAATGTGGGTTCTCTGGAAGAGCAGACTGAGCTCTGAACTGCTGAGCCAGCTCTCCAGTCCATCTCTGTGGTTTTATAAGGATGGTGAATTACCCTAAAAGCTACAAATACATCACATGCTAACTCATAGGAAAGCACATGAGAGAGATGTTTTAAACCAGAGAAGTGGAAGTTGCTGAGTAAGAATACAAGAAAGGTATAAGAAACAAAGAGAACCTGAGGACAGGAGGTGAGAAGTGTCATTTTCCCAGTTTCCCAAAGTCCCCAGCATTCCCTTGATACATGTAATGTCGGACCCTCCTAAGCAATGCCACTGCTTTGCCCAGTAGCTTGCCAGGTCTCAATGGAAGACAATCAAGGCTGCTCTACCCTTTGGGGCATTTAAGAGTGATAGCCCCAGCAGGCTAGAATGAATGCTTATCTTTCAGGCCCATTGCCATGGCCAAGGTTTCAGGACAAGGTGAGAGTCCAGCCTGAGCACAGGGCACACCTTCACCCCACAGAGGAGAAGAAATATATTGTATGCCTGGCACAGATCTAGGTGTTTGGATATTATGGAAAGGAAGAAAGACCAAGTACAAAAGTTGGAGAAGATTATACAAGCATTATACGAGATGCTCAGAGTCAGTGAGTGTGAGATACTGAGGAGAGGCTTAGAGGTTCACACAGTGAACACCAGAATTTGGATCCCTAGAATTTATGTATGGTGGCTTTAGCTGCAACTTCAGTGTGGAAAACAGGGGACAGTGCAAGCCGGCTAGTGAGACTAGCCATATGAACAAGCTCTGAGTTTGACTGAGAGATCCTGTCTTGATGACTGAAGTGGAAGAGTGATGGAGGATAATACCTTCACATCAGTCTCTGGCCTCCACAGGCAAGTTTACACATGTGTATGAGAGCACCCACACATGTGTGTTCACACACATGCAAAAACAAACTTCATGCACACATCCTCAACACTTGTACACATCCACAACATACACACACACACACACACACACAAAGGAAAAAAGAAAGAAAGAAAAACAAATCAACAACGTTGTCCTTAAACTAGCAAAGGTTTGAAAGCCTGATTTGTATCAAGCTCACAGCTGCCTCAATTGACTGCAGATAGAGATAAAGCCTCCCACGCTCCCTTTGGGGCAGATGTGGTAAGTTTGATTGTGAAATTCAGTTAGGTGTCTTCTGCATGGCCTGCCTCCTCCTCCACTTCTGGAAACTAGTAACTCAGAGCTGACTGCCTAATTTTACCTCCCCAGCAGCAGGACCCAGTTGAGCCTGTGGGCCCAGAGGTTGGGTCTGCAAGCTGATACAACATTCGGTGGCCTAATGTGGGCTCAAACCACACCCCTGCATCTGTGCATGGTAGCAGTATGAAAGCTCATTCTGCTTTGGCTCAGACTAAGACCCAAACATGCCAGTATCACCAATGGCTCCGCCTTCCTCAGCAGCATTGTACTGCCTAGTTTTATGTCAACTTTTCACAAGCTAGAGTCATCTCAGAGGAAGGAGCCTCAATTGATAAAATGTTTCCATAAGATTGAACACAAGCTTTGATTTTCTTAATTAGTGATTGTTGTGAGAGGGCCAAGCCCATTCCTTATAGGTTCTGCAAGCCCTGGGCAGGTGGTCCTGGGCGTTATAAGAAAGCAGGCTGAGCAAGCATGAGGAGCAAGCCAGTAAGTGGCACTCCTCCATGGCCTCTGCATCAGCTCCTGCCTCCAGGAGTTTGGGTTCCTGTGCTGACTTCCCTCAATGGTACTGTGATGTGGAAGCGTGAGCCCAATAAAGCCTTTCCTGTCCAGGTTGCTTTTGTTTCATCACAGCTATAGTAACTTATCTAGCACAGAAACTGGTACCAGGAGTGAGGCGTTCTGTGACAGACCAGACCATGTAGTTATGAAGGGATTGTAGAAAGACTTTAGGCTATAAAAGCCACTGAGTGTTCAAAGCCTGGTGAGCTGTTCTGTCAGAGCTTGTGAGATGAGAGTGCTGAGAAAAATGCAAAAGATGGAGGCCAGGCTTGTGAGGCTCCAAAGGAAAGTTTGAGGCAAGCATCTTTGTCTCTTGGGCAGAGTGGGGAATCGATGGAGCATTCATTATTCTGCTGGGTATGTTCTAGACTCAGGGGCACAAGCCTTCTGGAAGTCCTGTGGTAGGTGTTGGGCATGGGGGTGGTGAGCAGGGCTGCTGGTTCTAGATTTCCATAGGATAGAACAGGGCAGTGCTGTGGTGGAAGTTGGGTCTCTTTGGTGAAACTGGTGGGCAGTTTGTTTTGGCATCTGGCAGCACATGGGGAAAAGCTTGGTATCACTTGGCCTGCTGGGATGGATAAAGCCAGGTTGTGGCTGGACAATATGCCCTGTTGAAGGGGCGTGGCTAAGAAACTGAGCAAGTGACGCAGATGATCTCAGTTATCGTTAGAAGCAACGGAACTGTTGGACATCACGAGAAATCTCGAGATTGCCATGTATTGTGAGATATAAACCGGAGAATTCCATGCAGTCTATTCTCTTCCTCCTGCCCTCACCAATAAGTCACACTGAAGAAGAACACAGCAAGGTATGCCCTTAACTGAATTTAGATTGTTATATTCCAAGGCAAAGGCCTGGCATAAAAACTGCTGAGAATTCCTTGAAGGTGTCTGTCTGTCTTGGGGCCCCAGAGCGCTGGAAAAGTGAGCGAGGCAAGCAGAGTTTAGAAGTTGCTTGGAGAGGCTTTCAGCCTTGAGACTTTCCCAGGCCAAAGATACCATGGAGGCAAGTCTCAGCTGATTGAAAAAGCCTCCCTCAGTTGGCAGTTGGAACACTCTGATTTTATAAACCACCCACAATTTTGTGGTGGAAATAGACTGGCCTTATGAACTGGCAAAGTAAGGTCCTACAAACACTAATCTTTGAAAGGGACTGCCTCCTGGGACTGCTGTAAACCAAGCCAACCTGCACAGACCTACGCTAAGAATATTAATATCCTTTTTAAAAAGTTAAAATAGTGTTAAGTGTTTTTAGATAGATATTAGAGTGTTTTAGGTATTAAGGTATTTTTAGATTATAGATTTTAGATTATAGGTTTTATGTTATAAGTTTAGGTATTTTATAGATGTCTTAAATATTAATAAATATAATTGTTTATAAATAAAAATATTCTGTTTAACTGTGCCACCCAATAATACATCTGCCACATACATTAAGGTCCCATAGGGACTTTCCAGGGCCATGTTATAAGGTCCCCTCCTTGCCATGGCACCCACATTCCTGGGTTTGGCCACACCTATCCTTAGCATCAAACACATCCCAGCAGCCCCCTGGCAAACAGGACCCCCTCACCCCTGCTCTTGTCACCAGGCTAGTCCCATGTGCTCTTCCTGCTTGTGGAATCACTGCGTCATGGATTTCCCCAAGCACCATTGAAGGTTTCGGGCTACAGGTCACTTCCCAGCAGACCTTGGTGATCCCCACTGCCTGAGTGCCCTCAGGGTTCACACTTTCCATGTGTACATGCGTTATGACTACAGAGCTTTGTACTCTAAAGATGTTCATCTGGCTGGTGCACAAGGTACTGTCTCTAGGCTTTTCATAATGCTGGCACTGAGCAGGCATTCTGCATGGACTGGGCATTCCACAAGGGCAGACCCACACAGCCCATATGTGGTGCAGGAGGATGGCTGGGTGGCTCCAGAGCATTGTTTAAGCTCAGCTCTGCCCAGGGCCTCAACTTCCTGTCTGGGCCACAAGTATGGATTTGTTCTCTTGTGAGTCTTCCCCATCCCTGACCTTCAAAGAACAAGGCAGATGCAGGACATCAGTACTGCCACCTGACTCTGAGCTAGATGCTTATGGAGTGACGTAGGTACAAGGCAGTATACAGCACAGGTTCTCCCAGGCCTGTTTCCAATGCTAGGGACACAGGAGAAGGGTGTGTGCTCCTTCCCAGGGGATCTCAGCCCTGAATTCCACCTTTCTAATGCTGGTGCAACTTCCCACTTCCCCTCTAAGTCCCTTTCCCATCCAGGATGCTCTAGAAAAAAAAATGGCAGAAAGCCACAAAGGCCACAATCATTCCTAGTAGAGCGAGGCCAACCTGGGAGACTCAAGCCAGAGGAACTCATCTCAGAATCACTTTCTGCCCACTCCAAAAAGGAAGGCCACAGGCTGCTCCATCCTGGGGAAAGAGCCTTGAAAGAGAGAAGTGAGTTGCATTTTCCAAGCTGTTGTCTACAAACATTTAACGGCTGATGGTCCTGGAGATTCTAGCTTTTAGAGACAGAACCTCCAAATCTGACATCCTACAAGCCACATCAATCTGGGGAGATGCTCTGTTTGGAAGGTAAGTGTAGAGGTTTGAATCAGAGTGGCCCCCATAGGTTCATCTATTTGAATGTATGGATCCCAGTTGGTGAACTGTTTGGGAAGGATTAGGAGGTGTGGCCTTGTTGGAGGCGGTGGTCACTGGGGGTTTCAAAAGTCTATGCCAGGACCAGTCTCATATTCATTCATGTGGTGTGTGTGTGTGTGTGTGTGTGTGTGTGTGTGTGTGTGTGTGTGGTGTGCCTTCTGCCTGTGGATCAGGATGTAAACTCCCAGTTGCTGATCCAGCTCTATGCCTGCCATCATGCTTCTCGCCATGATGATCATACACTAACCCTCTGAAACTGCAAGCAAGTCCCCAATTAGATGCCTTTCTTGTTTTATAAGGGTTGCCTTGATCATGGTGTCCCTTTACAGCAATAGAACAGTAACTAAGACAGCAAGGTTATAAACTAAAATTATTTCCAATATTGACAAATTAGGCAGTTTCACTTTAGAACTACAGGCACAATCCTGTAACCCCGGATTCAGTGGCCTATCAGAAGTAAGTTCAAAGTCAACTTGGGCGATTTAGGGATACGCTGTCTCAAAAGACAGTACAATGAGGACGGGGCCCAAGTCCCAGTGGTAAGGTGCTTGCCTGACATGGACCACACCCTAGATTAAATCCCCAGCACGAGAAGGAATAAAAGAAGAACCCAAAGGCCCAATCATGGGAGAAGATTCTATGGGAAGAGGGGTCATCAGGTGACTTCCCAGGGACAGAAGTACAAGTGAGGTGGAGCCAAGGCCTAGTGCACCTCTGGCAGTGAGGTGAAGATAGATGCAAAGCACAGGAGGCCCTCAGTGGTGCTGGAAGCAGGACAGGACATCCACTGCTAGTCCCCATCTTCTCGCTTCCCACAGCCCTGCCCAGAATCCATACTGTTTCACAGGACGTATGGCCTTTGGTAGCCCTTTAGGAAGACAAAGTAGTAATAATAGAAACCCACTGTGCCCACCTGTCTCACATCTCTCCTTCAGTGGCTGCCTGGGAGCTAAAGGCCACCTCTGACAAAAAGCAAACACCTTCTGGGAGAAGTCACAAATTCTCTACATAAAATGCCTGTCAGCTACTGGAGCTCACAGATTAACTGACTGGTGGTCCATCTGATGAATGGTGTCTTTCACAGCCACACATCTGCTAATCGCATGGCTCATATCTGACAGCACCACTGTCACCCTGGGAAGACATCCTTATGACTTATTTATTAAGAAAATAGTCGTGCACAGTGACAAATATAAATGAAAACTGTTCACATTTACTTTGACTATCGGCCTGCTTTAACAGCTCTCTTTAGAAATGGCTAACCTGCTCTCTTTTTAAAAAAATTATTAATATTTGGTCAACACAACCTATTGAAAAATTGAAATCTTCACTCGAATCTGGTAGGAGTGCGGATAGTCTGGGCAATTACCAAATCTAGACAACAGGTAGATATGACCGTGTAATGAGAGGAAAATGTCATTACAAAAGCAGAAGACAGAGAGGTACCTGCTTCTTGTCCTCTGTTTTCTTGAAATCTTCACACGCTAGCCAAAACAAGACATTTTCTTCGCTGAATTCCTTTTTCAAAAATTCCTACAGATAAAAAGGGGAGAGGGAATCATACAGTGTTCAACGTTGAGAAAACATGAGTTTCCCTTAGAAGATGACTTAGCAAAAGTGGACAGAGGAGCCTGGTTTAACCATCCCTTGAAAAAAACTCCACCCGGAAAAACAAGGAACGTGTTTAATGTTGAAGCAAGAATTTCTTACGCAGTTCACCTTAATGGTTTTGACATTGCAAGGCAGAATAAAAATGAAACGGGGAATCTACTCACATTTCTAAGCTGACAATAAATTACCAAAAAGTAAATTAAAGTGGAAGATGTATCAGCCCCTTCCAGACACTGTTTAAACAAAGTACATTCCTCCAAAGCCAGGCCCTTTTTTTTTTTAAACAAAAGAAAAGAAAACATATTAAGCCTGTCCAAATCACAGTGATGGAGACCATTTCAAGTTGGAGGTGTGATTTCCTGGGACTGCTAGTGAGGAGTTAGCACATGGTCAGCTCTACAGCTGTGTTCAAACCTCATGGCCTCTGGACAATGCTCATAATTCTACTTCCCACCACTCTAGGAGCTCCATGGGGACCAGCAGCACCTTGGCCCATCACTTAAAAAGCCAAGTTGCCAAGGGTCGTTATTGGAATCCACCTGTGACCCTCTAATGGGCAGCAACATGACTATATGGCAGGAAATAGCTATTTCTTGGTGGCATCAGCCCTTCCATGTCCATCATCCCTCTTTTGGGAGATTCCTTCCCCAGCTTCACTTTGTCAGTTACCATCCAACCTCTCTCACCAGTAGTAATCATCCAGACAGGTCTGAGACTGGAGAGAACAAACCTTCACACCAGAGAGACCCAGATCATCCTTGCCAGTCCTAGAAACCCTTCTTCCAGATCTCACTCGGGAAGAGCATCATCCCCCCATCACCCCACTCTCATCCCCACTAACTGTTGGAAAACCAGAGACAGGCTGCATGTCCCTTAGCGGAAGTCCAAGGTAGTCATGACAGATGAGCAGTTCTTAGTCTCTATCTGGGACAGACAGGGTTAAATATTGCCCCAGTCCCTGCATCCCCACCCTCCATCCCCCATCATATACATGTCTAAACTATTCCTTTGCATCAATTCTAATGAACAATGAAAAGGCAAACCCTGAATCTCTTCACGCCTTCTGGATCTTCCAGAAGATTCTCCAAGGACGACGCCCACTTGGCTGTGCTCTTGAGGCCCTGGTGGCTGCTGCTTGAGCTCCCATCGCTGTCATGGATATCTACAAAGCACAGTTTGGACAACGTCACCACCCAAAGACTCTGTCCCATGCAGATGGTGCATATGAGAAAATTACTAGAACTCCACACGGCAAGGTCATCTCTACCATCCGAACCAAACCAACATGTGCTAGGGCCTGTCACCATTACCATTCTACTGAGGTGGGAGTCACTAGTCCCTTGATTGTTTGGATCAAAAAAAAAAAAAAAAAGTGAGGGATATGTCCTACTTTGTCCATTGGCCCCTGAGTCTCTCTGCAGTCCACCTCCTGTGGACTCCTGATTCAGTATGAACTCTTTCCCCTCCACCCTTGCACAGTTATGATAACTCCATGGATCTGAAAGCTCCTGTAGAGCAGTAGCTTCAACATAAGGAAGGGTGTGAGGCAGAGCCTGGACGAGGACAATCACACAGAGAGTTTCGAAGATATGCAGGCATCAAGATAAAGGTCTTCATGTGATAGCCTTTTAAAAGTTCAAAATTAATGCACAAAGAATCCATAATGGGGCTTATGATGTGTGTGAGGGCAGAAGGCTTGCCCAGAGCTCTGGGTTCTTTCTGGAGCCCCAGAATAAAGTTCATGACAAACAAATGCCAACATTTTAAACAAAGCACCAGTGGTCTCCATTTTCCCTTTCGTCTGGACCTCCAGTGTGGTTTGGCATCACACTGTAACTTGTCCAGTTTTTATTTAAAATTCTGTAGTTTGGTTCATTGTGGAGGTCTCTGCAATAGTTTTTTTTTAATATGCCATATCTTTAAGAATATAGCCAGGGATCCCTCCCTCTCTCCCTGCCCCTCCTTCACACCTCTCCGCATTTCTATGTCCTTGTGTGTGTGCTTCCCCTCCTAGCTTTCCCCCATCTGCATGGCAATTTCCCTAGCCCTGTTCCTTGGGGCCAATGAACCCACTTGAGAGCCTTTCCCAAATAAACCTACCTTTTTTTTTTTAACTTTAAAAAAATAGCTGGGGATGTGGCTCAGCTGGGGGAGTGCTTGCCTAGCATGCACAGAGCAGTGCACAAACGCACATGGTAGTGCCTGCCTGGGATACTAGCACTTGGGAGGGAGAGAGAATAGGAGTTCAGACATCTCGGGCTACCTGGTGAGTTCAAAGCTAGCTTGAGAAACATGAGACTCTGTGATAGAAGATAGGCATTTTCAGTGAATTAGCAGGCAGTTCAGATTAGCATCTGGCAGCACATAAGGAGGAGCTTGACGTTCCTTTAACCTGCTGAAATGGACAAAGCCCAGTTGAGGCCAGATGATATGCCCTGTTGAAGGGGTGTTGCTAAGAAACTGTGCAAGGTGCGCAGATGACGTAGGTTGCTGTAAGAAGCAACGGGACTGCTGGACATAACAAGAAATCTTGTGGACCCCTGAGACCAAGGATCTCAAGATAATGTGATATAAACCAGAGAGCTCTACAAGGTCACTCTCTTCCTCCTGCCCTCACCCACTGAGAAGTCACACCAGAGAAGTACACTGCAAGGTATGGCATACTTAAGCCACTATGCCACAATGGTCATAAACTGAAAGGCAGAGTCCAAGAGAGAAAGACTTTTCATTGCAAGTTAGCCCAAGAAAGACCCTTTGCCATAATTCAGCCTATTAAGGCTGGCAGCAAAGGAAGCTGCTAGGAGGAGCTTTAGGCCGTGAAGCCTATGGAAAAGGCCAGCCTCAGTTTGGCGGTTGGAACAGACTGACTTTATAAACCAGCCACAATTTAGTGGTTCAAATAAATTGGCCTTGTGAACTGGCAAAGTAAGGCCCAGTGGACTTTAAGCTTGAAAGATACTACCTGATGGGACTGCTGTAAAACCAAATCATTCTGCACAGACCTAAGCTAGGAATATTAATATCCTTTTTTTTTTCTTTTGGTTTTTCGAGACAGGGTTTCTCTGAATATCTCTGGCTGTCCTGGACTCACTTTGTAGACCAGGCTGGCCTCGAACTCACAAAGATCCGCCTGCCTCTGCTTCCCAAGTGCTGGGATTAAAGGCGTGCGCCACCACCGCCCGGCTCTTATTAATATCCTTTTAAGAAAGTTAAAATAGCCATAGTTAGGAGTTTGTAGATAGGTATTAGGGTGTTCTTAGATAGATTATAGGTTTTAGGTTATAGGATTTAGGTATTTTATAGGTGTTTGTTAAGTACTAACAAATATAACTGTTTATAAATAAAAATATTCTGTTACAAGACCCTGCCTATGGATGTATGTATGTATGGATGGACAGAATTAAATGTCACTGTCCCTGAGGCCCTCTAACCTGTTTGACACACAGAGTGCATGAGTGACTGCACAGAACATCTTCCATCAACTGGCTTGTGACACTTAACACCCTCTTTTCCAAAGAAAAGGGGACGGTAGGTCTTGCACTATCACACTGGGGTCACTTGGCTGAAGGAGGAAGGTGATGCATAAGACGCATCTACAGACCTGGCCCAGTCTAGAACCATGGAGAAACTACTGGATATCACTTTGACTGAGTTCAAGTTCAAATCCCAAGTCGACTAGTTTGAGCTACAAGGTCTTGGGTAAAATCCGTGTGTGCGTTTTTGGAGAAGCCTCTGAGCTGGGGGTTATCTACACACTCAAGACCAAAGTACAAGCTATGTATTTCTCCACAGCAGGCAGGAGGATTTTGCATGTTTCCAACACAAAGAAAAGAGAAGAATATGAAGTGGTAGATATGGCAATTACCCTGACCTAATCCTTCTATAATATACATTTAAATGCCCCCACCATATCTAACAAATATGTATAATCCATCAGGGGACAAAAATAGGAGGTCTATCAGAGAGATGGCAGCACGTTATGTCAGTCCCTTTCTCCCCTTTCTGTAAAGAATGACCTACCAAGGGAACTGTTTTTACAACTAGTTCTTTCTTCTACAATTGCCTTTTTTTTTTTTGTCCCAAACCCTAGAGAGAAGGAGCTTTTAAAAATAAATAAATGGGCTGGAGAGATGACTCAGTGGTTAAGAGCACTTGGCTGCTCTTCCAAAGGACCCAGGTTCAAATCCCAGCACCCACGTGGCAGTACAAAACTGTCTGTAATGGCCGGGCGTGGTGGTGCATGCCTTTAGTCCCAGCACTTGGAAGGTAGAAGCAGACAGATCTCTGTGAGTTCAAGGGCAATCTGGTCTATGGAGTGAGTTCCAGGACAGCAAGGGCTACACAGAGAAACCCTGTCTTGAAAAACCATAGATAGGTAGGTAGACAGATAGATTGGTTGATTGACTGATAGATTGATAGGTAGGCTGTCCTGTCTACACAGATAAACCCTGTCTTGAAAAACCATAAATAAAAAAATAAATAAATAAATAAATAGATAGATAGATAGATAGATAGATAGATAGATAAATAAATAAATAAATAGATAGATAAATAAATAAATAAATAAGGTGTCCTGGACTTGCTTTTTAGACCAGGCTGGCCTCAAACTCAGAGATTTGCCTTCCTCTGTCTCCCAAGTGCTGAGACTAAAGGCATACACCACCACACCCAAAATAAATATTTGTTAAAAGCTTGAATGTAGGAGAAAATAAAATTTCAATTAAGAGGCCAAGGAAAAAAATCTTATATTAATCACTGAAAATGGCTAGGAGGTCACATAGGTGAAATGCTTTTTAAGAAAAATTTATATCAGACTTGGGCCGTGGAGATGGCCTAATTGGTGAGGTGCCCTCTGCATAAGCATGAGGCCCCAAGTTCAATTCCAAGCACCCATGTGTAAGCCTAGCTGAATTAGTTAGCCCCAGGCCACTGAGAGACTCCATCTCCAAAAACAGCTACTAAGGAATAACCCTTGAAGTTGTCCACTGGCTTCAACACACGTGCACACACACTTACAAGCACACCTGCACACTCAAACACACATACTCAGAGAGACAGACAGACAGAGAGAGAGAGGAATACACAATAATTGGCAGCTGATGTCCGTTTAGGGGACAAAACAAATGACGCATCCTAACCTTGATTTTGTTTGTTTGTTTGAGAGAGAGGGTCTCACAATGTAGCTTATGCCACCTTAGAACTCACAATCTTCCACCTTAGCCTTTGGAGGGCTGGAATTGTGCACACCACACCCAGATTCACACCTTAACCTCTTAATTTTCTAGGGGTCCATTTCCTGCACCTCTATAAAGCAGAACAGCATCAGAAACCTAGGGACAGCATGTCCGTCCTCATTAGTGAGGTAGTAAGTGAGAAATTGTTTCCCACAGCACCATTCCTCTCATCAAAGCAAACTCCCTAGAACAATTTACCAAATGACCCTGCTGGCCTTCCAAAGAGACTCTCCAGCTTGTGGGTAAGAAATGAATTCCTGGCTCCTTGTCTATTGTGAAACATCAATCCCTGGACAGAGTTTCTGCCCAAATAAATCATCATTACAAGAGATTCCCAAAACAAAGCTGCTTCTGCCAAGCATCCCTCTAATTTACCTTTGGTCCTCTGCCTGGAGAACACAGCTTGACCATTTACTCCACTGCCCCAGCAGATCCTCTTAAGTCAATAAACACTAGGACACCAGTGCGCTGTCCTAGGAACTACCTTAGGCAGCCACAAGCTCTCTTCCACGTTTTCAGCCGTGGTCTGAAAGGATGCCAAAATTCTTCAACCATACCATGCTAGGAGTTTCACTGTCCTGCCTTATGGCAAATAAATATACATGGTGGGTTGCCCTCAGAGCTGGCTTTCCTGCTGGGGAAATGCAAACTAGCCCCTTTATTGCTGGTGCTAATCAAATCTGTGGATTAACTTTTTGTGGCAGCTTTCAGTTGAACAAAAGAGAGATGGCCCCTTTGGTACCTGAGGTGCATTCCTTGCACCCATATACAAAGCCAGGTGCAGCAGGATTACCTAGTGCTGGAGAAGCAGAGACAGGAGGATTCCTGGGACTTACTAACACGGCAGTCTAGCTGAATCACAGAGTCCCAAGTTCAGTAAGAAACCATGTCCCAAAATAACAAGATGGAAATGATTGAGGAAGACGCCTGATGTCAGCCTCTGGCTTCCACACATGTGCTCATGCATATGCACATGCACATATACACAGAATGTATGTGTACACGCACATACACACGCACACACAGTTGTGCAACTCCAGATCCACCATCTAGATTGTCTCCTGAGAATGGAAATCAAAAGTCCAAGAAAATGACTTGTCCTGGGTGACATGTCTAAGGAATCACCACACAGAACCAGTGAGACCTATTTGTCCCCATCAGGACTGTCCATAGGGCTCCGGAGTCATCAGAACACAGAAAACTGTATTCCCTCATGTGTCCGTTCCAGGGCTCCCATCTCCCTTGCATCAGAAAATAACAATGATACTGTGTGATTTAGGAGAGGTATTCTCAAAAGCAGTGGCTGATGGGGTGGTGTTAAGCATTCTAAATGTTGATTGGTCCTATTTGCTGCCTGTTACTTACTTTGACTCTGATTGGTTAAATAAATGCTAGGGCCTGGAGATTGGGCAAAGACAGAGGTAGGCAGGACTAAGGTGTGCAGGCTTTTTCAGAGAGAGAAGCATCTGGGGAAGAAGAAGATTGCTGGGGAAAAGCCAGGAGCAAACAAGGAGGACACGCCATAGAGTAGATTAAAGAAGATCCTTCCACATGCCCTGGAACATCGGCTTAGCGTGGAGAATAATAGTCCAGAGGGACGTATGTATATATGGGGTCATATTTGGGTAATAGAATTATGAGCTAGCTTAGATGGGCTAGGATTGCATAATTCAGGCCAAGGCTTGTTAAAATCCATGTGGTGTCTGTGTGTATTCATTTATAATGGCGGGTTAAGGATTAATACTGCTGACCAATTAATGATAATATAAATACTAGTAAATAGTTTAATTAGCCATTATTTTTTTCTACACATGGCTAGTGATGTTTTGACTTTGGAACACTTAAAAGTGTGTGTGTGTTTAATTACATATATATTTTTATTATAATATAAGTATATTTAAATATATAGAGAGGGGGTATGTGCAAGTGAGTGCAGTATCCAATGAGGCCAGAAGAGGGCATCAGAGCTGGAGTTCCAGGTGGCTGTGCACTGCTGGACCAGCACACCAAGAACCAAACTCAAGTCTCCAGAGGTGGTATGGACTCTTGGCTGCTAAGTCATCTTTCAGACTTTGATTCTCTTAACTGAAAGAAAGCCTTCCCTGTTTGTCCATTGCTGCCAATGAAAGAAGAATTCTTTCCCACAGAATTCTTCTACCAGCTCCTGTCATATGTTTTCACTTTCCTTGGATATTGGTTTGGATCTTTTCCAAGACTTCAGATTGACTTTAAGGGGCTTTGTTGTTTGTTTTTCAATCCTAGGAATTGACTCCAGGACCTTGCACATGCTAGGCAAGTGCTCTGGCACTGAACTATGTTCCCATCTGCCACCTCTCTCTTCACCTCCCTCCCACTTGTTCATTCTGAGGAAAAGTTACTCAGGCTGTCCTTGAACTAACACTGTAGGCCAGATAGGTATTGAACTTGGCAATCATCCTGCCTCAGCCTCCTGAGGAGCTGGGATTACAGATCCATGCCATCAGACCCAGCCTGACTTTCAAGCCTGATTAAAATTTTCGTTGTTGTTACAACAAATATATCTTCTTGGAGTAAAATCTGCAAACACAATTCACTTAACGGCAGCAGTATTTTGTCTGTTTTTCTTTTCTGTAACAACATACCTGAGGCAGGCTACTTTATAAAGCAAGAGGTTTGTTTTGGCTCATTGATTACCTCACAATGCCAACTGTATTTTCAACACAAAAGCTTTGAGACACATTCAAACTGCACTCAGTCATAGCAAGCCACCATCTCCAGGCTCCCGTGAGGCGGGTCACCAGCCTGCTCCATCTGGCATCACCCTATTTTCAGAGCACTTCTGTGATTCAGTGCCCCCTGTTCAGAAGACTTAATCTGCTCTTTGATATAGACTAAGGGTTCCTACATTATCTCAGATCACTTTTAATGTGATATTTCACCAAGTAACATACAAAAATAAATAATAACTTTTATCAATAACAAGCAAGCTTACTTCTAAACTTAAAAACATGGTGGCACACATCTGCAATCCTACACTTGGAAGTAGTAGCAGGAGGATCCATGAAAGTTCAAGGCCAGGTTGATCCATATGCGGAGCTCCTGATCAGCCAGGGCTATATGGGGAGACCCTATCAAAATACTATCATTACCACTACTAACAATGACAATAAGAACATAAAAAATAGAACTGGAGCGGGGGACTGTTATGTAGGGACACTCCACTCCAGAAGAGTGGGATGGAAGGGATATGAGGATAGAGGGTGGGAGGGTGGGACTGGGAGGGGCAGAAATAGGACACTGTGGAGATGTAACCTGAAGTAATAAATAAATATTTAAAAAAAGAAAAAAAACATAAAAAATAAGGCAACACTAAGATTTCACAGCTGCCCAAACCTTATCCTGGAATCCCCCAAATTCAGGTCTTTTGTCTTTCTTATGCGTGGGTCACTGCATATGTGTGTGTGCACGCGTGCGTGTATAGGCCAATGGTCAATCCTGAGTTTCTCACTTTTACCCAGAACTGGCTGGGCAAAGAGCCCCAGGGATCCTACTGTCTCTGACTCCCCAGTACTGGGATTACAATATCAAACTAAACTGGCCTCTTCTACCTGAGCCTGGGGAGCAGACTCAGAGCCTCTCACGTTCAGGGCAAACACTTACTGCCTGAGTCGGCTCCCCAGCCTGCTCATCCTTTTTCATTGACAAGTTTCCATTTTACATGATTAGGCAAGAAAATAGGCTTAAAATTTCCCCAGGTGGGGAAAAAATACATTAAACATGTTTTTCTAGCAGCTTTAAGATTTCTCAGGCTATAAGAAGTAATTGGCAGTAATGTCAGTTTGTCTCAATTTTGTCTTCTTATATTTTGCGTTTTTATTTCAACTCTAAAATGCTGCAGTGAAGAAAAGGGTTCTAATGCTTGATTGTTTTTGTTGTTGTTTTTTTTCTTTTTTACTCCCTCCTAGTTCTTTTCAGATCTTAAAAAAATTTTTTTTGCATGCCTAGCCCTAATTTTTCAGTAAATTTATCTTTAGTTGATGACAAAACCACTTACAAATTGTTTGCCAGGTGTGAGGTTGCATGCCACACTTTCATGTGGATTGAAAGCACTCTTGTGTAACATTTATAGCATCCCCATTTTACAGGTGAGGAAGATGTGATGTAAGGTGTAAGGGTCACCTAGCTAGGAAATGGAGATCTTGGTCCAAAGGCAGGTGGTGGTCTAGCAGCAGGGCACCTGTTTTCCCCCACAAGGCTCCATTGCTGTTTAATTTTGATTTCTGATCATTTTTACAATGAGAGGCCAGAAAGGAACATCTTTGAAGAGGCAAACACCAGGGCGCACCTTTAGTCACAGCATTTAGGAGGCAGAGGCAGGCGCATCTCTGAGTTTGAGGCCACCCTGGTCTATACAGAGACTTCAGTCAGAGCTATGTGGTAAGATCCTGGAGAGAGGGAAAGAAGGGGGGGCACACGACTGACTAATAACAATTACAGTGTGGGTAAAGACAGAAATGTGGGGTCAATTCCATACTGGGGGAGTTAGGAGGAGGGGGCAGGAGTCCTGTAAGACTAGCACACAGACACAGTCTGCAGTTTCGTTTCCATTTGTGCTGTTCCGTGTGGTTTCTGACTTCAGTAAAAGCCTTGTCTTCGAAGGTGCATCCGCCATGCAATGGCTGCAGAGCCTGTTGCTTGTGATTCATTTTGCAATACATTATTTATAGTAGCTATGATGTCACAGCTAATCGAGACTTTCTCCAGACAGGAATTCCCTAGAAATCCATAGTCAAAAGGCATCTGTGGCAGTCATCAGACCTGAGTGCTTGCAGCTTAGATTTCTGCTGTTACTCTGTAGGGAGAGCCATGTAAGGACCCTGCACAGGCCATTTCCCCAATCCAAATAATATTTTAATAAGTCTCACTACCCAACTTCCTCAATAGCAGAGATGGCTCACATCCTCACACGCTCTACTCCAAGTACCCATGAACAGCACACTGATGGAGACAAAGGAGACATTCACATGCAGGAAAAGGTAGAGATGTTAGCCCTAAATTCCAAAGCAGTTAGCCAGAACACCCCACCTTCCTTCCAAGTACTGTCCTTCAAGTCCGGTGTAGAGACTCTCATCTACCATCTACTATTTAGAAGGTTAAAAGATATGAAGATTAGGCTAGCCTCAGCTACCTAGCAAAGTCCCAAGACCAGGGTGAGCTCCTTAAGACTTCGGCCCATAACATTTAAAAAGAGGGTAGAGGGGACAAGAAAGAAATGAAAGGGGAGAAAAACAAATACTCTCCTTTGCATGAAGTTTCAAGGGAAAGCTACACCCACAAAAACTGATTCAGAAAGTTCATATCACCTATACCACATCAAGCATAATACACTTTTTAAAAAGTTACATCCCAATATAGAAGCAGAGAATCTGTTTGTTTTAACTGGTGATCTACTTAAGGCTCCAGAGAAACTGGGTCATGGAAATTCTGCATCTAAATACTACTTTACGTATCTATCACTCAGTAGTTAGCCCCTGAGAACTACCTTACAGGCTTGCAAGGCCCCAGCTGGGGACATGGAAATGCAGTTAGCAAAAAATAATGGTGAAGTTTAAAAGTTTAAACAATAAAATCAAAGTTTAAAAGTTGAAACAATCCTACTCAGAACCAGCACATAAGAGAAGAATTAGAAAACAGCCCTCAAGAGGGTGGCACAGCCCTGAACATGCATCGTGACACTTTAATCAGAGAGTTCGGTACTCAAAGTGTGCAAGTGTGCACAGCAAACTGTCAGAAGTCACCAATGTGCCTGTCTTGGTATAACAGCCTCCTCCCTAGGCCCTGCTTCACCCCCCAACAAACTGCGAGCACGTTCTGAAGGGCAGGGGGTAGTCCTTACGATCCATGCTGAGGTCCACCTAGAAGATCCAGCAAACCAAAGTACCGCTGCCTTCTCAGAGCCACCTTGTAGGAGAAAGACAGAGCTCAGGACTCCCTGACACCCTCAGGTCCAGAGAGAAAACTATCCTCAACATCCTCTTTTGGGTGGACTGAACAACAGATGGCCAGTTTCCAGCATTGACTAGAGGGAAGGAAATAAGGACACCAGACAGTTGTTTGTACCCTCCCACAAATCCCTACTTTCTAGGTGGCAAGAGGCCCAGAAAAACAGTAATGACCCTTAAGGCCCTGAAAAATGACAATGGCCACAAGTCCCTGTCGCTGACTTTCCTTGTCACTAAGAACTGGGCTTGACATTTATGCATGAAGGTACTTTTCCTCCCCCACATTCCTTCCCTGTCTTTACCCCAGTTCAAGATCAGGGTCTTCTGGGCTAGGGGTGTGGCTCAGTGGTAGAGCACTTACCCAACACACATAAGGCCCTGGGTTAATCCCAAAACTGTGTAAAAATAGTTTGTTGGGATCAGTCATAGTTCCTTTGTGTGGGAGGAGTAGGCAGTTGTAGTTCTGGCTGGTCTCAAACTCCTGGCAAACCCCTACCCTCACTCTCCCAAGTTGACCATCATTCATGAAGTAGCCCATATATGTATTTTCCTGCTTGCTTGACTGGTTTTGTTGTTGGTAGTGGTGATTTTTTGGTTTAGGGGCAGGGGATTGTTGTTGTGTGGGTTTTTTGTTTTGTTTTGTTTTACTTTGTTTTAGGGGTGTGTGTGTGTGTGTGTGTGTGTGTGTGTGTGTGTGTGTGTGTGAGAGAGGGAGAGAGAGAGAGAGAGAGAGAGAGAGAGAGAGAGAGAGAAGGGGTATCATGTAGCTCTGACTAGCCTTGACTTGCTATGTAGCCAAAGATGATCTTGAATTTCTGATCCCCCTACCTCTCTGGTGATAAAAATCCATCATGGCCAGTTTTAAGTTGTCCTGGAACTGAATTCAGAGTGTTGTGCCCTCTAGATAAACATTCCCTTAACTGAGATACACCCCAGCCCCAGCCCACATATTTCTTTGTGTGTCTGTTCCCTCGGGTGCTGGTAGACATGCGTGCTGGCACATGTGCACACATGCACGTGAAGCCTCGGGTGTCTCTCCTCAGGCACCGTCCTCCTTGTCTTTTGATTCAGAGTCTCACATGGGCCTTGAGTGTTAAATAGGCTAGACACACTGCCGGTGAGTTCCAGGGATCCACATGTCTCCACGTCCCCAGGACTGGGACTACAAGCAAGTGCCACCCTCAGGGTTCTGGGGATCCAGCCCAGGTCCTAACGCTGAATAAACAGCTCTTTGCCAACTGTGCTGTCTCTCCAGGCTCCAGCCCACATATTCCTTAAAAACAAAGGCAAGGTGTTCCTCGGGGTCCACCTCAGATGTGGTACTCCGGAATATAGTTTTTAATGATCAATACTTTCTGAGGAATGAAGTAAACTGAGCACTGATCAAGAGATCAGAGGCACTGAAGGGAAAAAAGAAAGAGCTACTAAAAACAGATGACAACCACTGAGAATGTACAGTAACCCAACAAAGACATAGGCACACAGAGGTGAATAGAAGCCAGCAACGGAATGGAGATCGGATTCTACCATCTCAGAATGGCTGGCTGAAGAAGCTGGGAAGGAAAAGGAAATAAAAGAAGCAAGAAATGAAAGCCCTGACTTTTAGTGATGGGTTTACTATGAATTGAGAAGGACAAGGGAGAAGCTGTCACCTCCATATTTATTCACCAAATATTTAACAAGGTGGCTGAGTAGATGTGTATGCAGATAGCCCTGGACCATGGTCAAAGACAGGTTATCATGTCTGCTTCTTTGGAAATGAGTAGCCCTGAAGTAGTTCCCACCGCTGGGGACCACTTCTGAGACAAACTGCCGTCGGGTGCAGAGGAGCAGCCAGGCCTGGAAGAAGGACACCCTAAAGGTGTCCTGAGGCAGAGTGAGGAGCGGGAAAACAGGTTGAAAAGAACAGACCAGGTAAAGAGGCAGCAAGGTGATTCTGAGAACTTAGGCATGGCTCTCAAGAAATGGGAGCCCAAGCCAAAGAGAAAGTTGTCCCTGGAAGTCTGAATGGACTGTTTCACATAGTGGACGCCTCCTGGCAGTTCTTATCTAGAGGCGCTGGTATTGCCTGCCTGAGGCCCCTTTTCTCTCACTACCACCACCAGGCTGCTGTAGTGGACAGCTATCTGGGGGAAGCAGAAGCGACCAGAATATATTTAGTACCATCTAAACAACAAGTTCTCAGAACCCAGCATGAGGGGACCAAGAGCTCAGGGAGGGAAGTGCCTGGTTTCCCATGAGAGCTCCAGGAAAAGGCCGGCACAGACCTTCCTGAGCATCTAAGTCTTCTGTTCTGAGGAAAGAAGACAAAAGGCAAAATATGGATGAGTGGCAGGTACCGAAGCCACATGGAACCTCCTGTATGCCCATGTCGTACAGAGCACTTGGTAGGACCCAAGCAGGCTGAGCTAATGTCATCTGGACAAAAAGATCATCTCATCCCAGCCATTTCAGGCTAGCAGGCTAGCCATGTTCGCTCATGGGAACAAAGGAAAATTTCCTCAACTGCCAAGATGCTCCACTGTAGATTTGTTAAAAAAAAAAAAAAAATTTTTTTTTAAAGGCCGTGGTGGCACACACCTTTAATCCCAGCACTCGAGAAGCAGAGGCAGGTGGATCTCTGTGAGTTCCAGGCCAGCCTGGTCTATAAAGTGAGTCCAGGACAGCCAGGGGTACACAGAGAAACCCTGTCTCAGAAAACAAAGACAACAACAAACAAACCCAAATACGTTAAATTTCTGTGTAGATTGTCACCTTTAAATAAAAACTTAAGCCCAGTAATAACTCTGAAACTGTTCCCAGGGTTTAATGGGATATGTAAAGAGAATTTCTATGACAGGGCGCCCAGCAGTCTGGTTATTAGGGCAAGACCAGGAGTGTGGCTTTTACTTCTGAGGTAGGATCTTGGCAGTTATTAGCAGTGCAGGTTGTGGATAAGGGACAGGATCCTCTGAGGAGTCCTCACATTTCACCATAAAAATCACTGGGATGGTTGTTAAAAATGAAGCTGACTCTTCCTGCTCCCCTTGGTTCCCAGAGATTGAACTGGGTTTTGACCTTTATCAAGCCCCCGCTTCCCCTACCTGGTAGGCAGAACAGAGCCTCCGACTATGAACCTTAGAAACAGGCGGAGCCTATAGCTCTCAGTTTACAGATACCATCTTTGATGAGATTTAGCTCTTTCAGCCTCATGCAAAATGCTCTGGGGAAGACAGGCTCCAAGTCACCTACAAGCCCAGGTTCTTGCAGGGATGCATCAAGCTTTGGTGGGGCCTCATTTGGGTATTTTGGAAAACCTTTTTAAAAGTGAAGTTCAGGTGCACACCTCTGGCACCACAAGAAAAAAAAAACAATCAAAATTACCCTCCTCCAAATCCTTAACTGTCCCGCGGATGGCTTGCCTGCTCCCCAATATCTCTGTAAGGAGCTCCTACTCTCCCTCCTTTCTCATTTGGCTCCCTTCCTTGCTATTAGATGCTGATGACGGTGACCAAATTTGCAGGGGCTCGTGTCCTTTCATGACGGCAGCAGACCTTACCCCCTCTTGCAGTCCAGAAATCCAACACCAACCCTTGCTGTTTAACCTGTGGGCCTTCTGTCAGCGGTGTGGGCAAACTTCATCAGTAAGTTTGTTGCCCTGGAGTGGATACATGGTACTAATGTTTGTGAAACTATCCTTCGGTTTGGGAATGCAACCTGGCCCCATGCCAAAAGCATCCTAAATCCCGTGTACCTGTCACGATTCCATGGTTCTATTTGTATTATATTCAGGGCAAATATAATCCTAAGCAACAAGCAACCTATGTAGGGCTAGTTACAACTCCTCTACGTAACAAGAGAAAGAAAAGGAAACTAGTAATTCCTACACCTTTATCATGCCTCCAGCATAGCATTGGGGCTTCTTGTGTTTAACTGCTGGCCCTACTATTAGTAATGTGAGCACATGTTTACCAGAATTAAAGTCTGTAGTTAAGGGCAGCAACATGGTTGAGTGGATAAGAATGCTTGCATCCAATCCTTACAGCCTGAGTTTGGTTACTGGGACTTATATGGTAGAAGAGAACTGATTTCCACAAGTTGTCCTCTGACCTCCACATGCAAACTGTGGCATGCACACAGACACACACATGATAAATGAAATTCAAAATAAAAGACTAGTATGTAGTCAAGTCCACAGGTCTCTGAAATCCCATGTACAGAGCTTCATCAAGCCTTGATGTCTGGCATATGCTGATATGTCCCACCACGGTTAATTTCAGTCTACCTATGGCTTAGCTACCAGCTCCCAGATGCCCTGAACATTACAAGCCACACTGAGCCAGCACCAGCACAGCTCTGTGGCACAGAAAGATCCAAAGACATTCATTATTCAGTGTCGCAGAGCGACAGAGTCAGAAGTTCAACTCCAGAGCCTAGAATATGACCACCACTCGGTGGACTGTGTCAGCCATCAACACTGAGAATCTGCCCGCTCGGGTAACACTAATGGAGCACTTGAAGGGCGTATTAGGCAACGGAGCAAATTCTTTACAATGACTCTATGGAATCTGACGTTAGTGGGGTCATCTTAAATATTTAATGAACTGATTTTCATGAGTTGATGGGTGGAACGGAGGCTCCAATTAAGCACTCAAAGCTACACTCTGCACATCCCAACTCAGAGAAGTTGCACAGCTGGTGAGTGGTGGCTGTGGCATTGGGTCTCTGTCTGACTGCAGTGGCTTAACCACATTTGATGTTTAGGTGAAAAGAGGAAACCGACTAAGGTGTAGTGAATCTCCCGGCGACAGGAAAGCAAGCCTGTGAACTCCGAACCCAGAGCCAAGCAAACAAACCTACGTTTAAAACACCCACCGATGTGGAGCAGGTTACTCAACACCCTGGCCTCAGAACCCCACCCCTCCGACGCGGCTGTTCTAAGGGTGAAGGCAAGAGAAAGCACAGAGGGTGTCAACACAGCTCCTGGCCACAGCCTAAGCCATCAAAGAGTGTTAGGTGTTATTATGAACAAAAAAGATGACAAGATTCAAATCACCGTTTCTGTGCCGTGGGTTCTTTGTCTTGCCAAGTTGCCCCAAACTGTGGGTCGGTCTGGGTCAGGGGGAAAAGACAAAGTGGCACCGCCGCGTCACACAAGTACCTCCCCCGCCCTGGTGTGCAGCCACCTTGGGACTCCACTTTTTGGCGCCGCGGGGCCGGACCGCTCCGGGGATGCAGAGGTCCGGCGGCGGAGCATCCTTCCCATTCGGCCCCGCAGAGGAGGCTGTACGCAGGGGGGAGCCTGGCTCCCACGGCGCCTCGGAATGTGGGGCTGTTAGGTGTCTCCCGTGGCCCCCAGACCTTCTCTAGGAAAAAAAAAAAAAGCTGCCGCGGCTCCCGCTTCAAGCCTAACTTCCTCCTCGGGCGGCTCCCCGGTTCTGCGCTCCCGCCGCGGCTGGGACGGAGCGAGCGGGGAGGAGCGCGGCTGCTGTCCGGGTGGCACCGCGGTGCCGCGCCAGGGGACCCCCGGGACCCGGCCCTTCCCGCGCCCCAGCGCCCTCAGCCGCTTACCAGACGGCGGCCGCTTCCTGCTCAGGCGGCTCACAGCGCGGGTGAACATCGCCGCGGGCGCCCAGAGGACGGAGCAGCCGGGCGGCGCGGCGGCTGAGCCCGAAGAGGGCAAGGAGGAGGAGGAGCCCGCGCGACGCCGCCCCTCCAGGCCCCGCCCGCCTCCTCCCCTCCGCCGCGCTCCCCTCTCCCTGCCCACCCGCGCCCGTGGGCACTGGGTCCAGCCCCCAAGCTACCGGCGCAGGGCAGGGCGCCGTGGCCCCGGGTGACCCTCAGTCCCCGCGCACGTCCGGGTCCCTCCCCTCGCGGCCTGGGAGACGCACGGCATGCCGTGTCCCTGCCAGGCCCGAGTCACCTCCCAGAGCGCCCCCGGGTCTACCCGACTCCTACTCCGTGGGCGCGCGGCCTGCTTGCGCCGCGAATGCCCAGGAGGCGTCCCCAGAGTCGGGAGCCATGCCGCCGCGAGTGGGAAACCCACTCCGGCCCAGCCACGCCTGTACCCCGGCTGCGAGGCTCGGGGACAGACCGCGGAGAAAGCTGCTGGAGCCTCTGCGGTTCCCGAGCGGATCGGAGCGCGCGCCGGAACATTTTTAACTTGGACGACACTTGGGTGCAGTCTCGGGAGGACCTTTGCGCTCAACTACCCGAATCCCGTTGGTCCCAGCGCCAGGCTCCTCGCTCCTCTCCTGGTGCCTGTCACCTGCTCAGCGCCGCCGCGCTCCTGGCTCATCTAGTTTCTCATTTCTTCTATAAAACAGCTCGGGGGGGTGTCGTTAGCCCCCGTTTTTTTGAGCATTTGGTTTCCAAAGAATTGTCTTTCTGGCGAGTTTTATTTTTCTCCTTGTGGATCTGGCTTTGTCTCGAAATTGGTCTTTATTTTTAGCTGTGCTAATTGCTATTTTTCTAAGCCATTCCCCAGTCGCCCCCCGCCCCGTGCGCGTTCCTTCGCAGGATTTTCACTAGTTGGCACTTTCTTTTATATCTTCTATTCTGAGCTTCCCGTTTTTGCTCTAGTTTCCTCCCTTTTTGTCCACCCTGCAGTCCCAATGCCACCTCAGCTCTGGCCCTCTGTGGTTATTCTCCATCTCTCTCCTTATCCTTCCCTACACCATCATTTCCAAACACGGCCCTTTGTGCTACCCAAAGAGGATGTTCCGTCCCTTGTAGGCTGCAGCGGTCTTTAGCGGCGGCGGCAGCTAGCAGGTGAGCACCATCACAGAGCCTGGCTTCCAAGCGGGGCTTTATGAATGTTTCCAGCTGCTGTTGGCCCACTCCCGGGACAAGCTTTGCTGCCATTTAAACGGCCCTTGGGTCATAGACAAGCACACTGTAAGGGTTGAGCCTAAGCCGACAGGCGCAGTGATGCACTTCGTTAATCCCAACAGTCCCAGCACTCCGGAGGCAGAAGCAGGCGGATTCTTTGAGAACACCTGGTCTACAAAGACATTTCTAGGACAGCCAGGACAACGAGGTGGGGGGGTGGAGGAGAGGAGAGGAGAGGGGAGGAGAGACGGAGGGAGGGAGAGAGGGACAGAGGGAGGGAGGGAGGGAGGGGGGGAGGGGAAGAGAGAGTTGAACCATTCCAATGAGGTCACTGCCTTCTGAGAACAGTAACAGAATTTTCCCTGCCCACCTCCACTGAAAGTTTATCCAGAGGCTGATCACGAATACATGCAAGCTAACACAGGAAAGGAGGAGACTCTAGCACCATGGAGTGGAAGATAGACACCGGCAGCCAAACCCAACACTCCCAACCAGGCCCTCCCCACTGTGCTCTCAGCACGCCTGATGTGGCCTAGGATGTGCTCTGAGGCCCTCCTGAGCTAAGAGCCCCAACCTTCTAGACAATGGGAAATAATGGGAAAAGTTAACAGTTTTAGATTCCTTTCTCTGTCCTGTGAGCTTGTCAAAAGACCCCGGGGTTAAGTGTTAGTAACCAGTTTGGTTTTCTTTTTTGTTTAACTCGTGAGATTGCTACCCATGGCTGGAGAAGTGGCTGAGTGGTTAAGAGCACTTGTTCTTGAAGAGGACCAGGGTTCAACTCCCAGAATCCACATGGTAGCTCACAACCATCTGTAATTCCAGTTCCAGGGGATCTGATGTCCTCCTCTGACTTCTGTGAGCACCAGACACACATATGACACATACATACATACATGCAGACAAAACAGCCGTATACGTGGTATCCAATGAGGTCACTGCCTTCTGAGAACAGTAACAGAATTTTCCCTGCCCACCTCCACTGAAAGTTTATCCAGAGGCTGATCACAAATACACGCAAGCTAACACAGAATCCCAATGCTCACATGTACTGTGCGAAAACCAAGAATAAAAGCAAAGGCCTATGGTGGCGCACACCTTTTATCCCAGCACTTGAGATGGAGGTAGAGGTTGCTGGATCTCTGTGAGTTCGAATCCAGACTGATCTACATAGAAAGAGTTTCAGGGCAGCTATATAGTGAGACGCTGTCTCAAAACAAAATAAAACAAGCAAAAAAATAAATAAATAAAAAGTAAACTGCCGCCGGGCGGTGGTGGCGCACGCCTTTAATCCCAGCACTTGGGAGGCAGAGGCAGGCGGATCTTTGTGAGTTCGAGGCCAGCCTGGTCTATAAAGTGAGTCCAGGACAGCCAGGGCTACACAGAGAAACCTTGTCTCGAAAAAACAAAAAAAAAAAAAAAAAAAAAAAAAGTAAACTGCCTCAGCTGTCAGAGAAGGCTCACTGTACTCACAGAGGTGGGTTCTGGGCATGTCTCTGTCTCTGAGGACATTCACCCTCCAAGGGATCACTCCTCCAAGTCATTGTCTTCTGCTGTTCCTCTCACTCAAGCCTTCAGTTTTTTTTTTAACTTATTTATTTATTTGGTTTTTTCAAGACAGGGTTTCTCTGTGTAACAGCTCTGGATGTCCTAGACTTGCTTTGTAGACCAGGCTGGCCTCGAACTCACAGTGATCCACCTGCCTCTGCCTCCCAAGTGCTGGGATTAAAGGCGTGCGCCACCACCGCCAGCTTCACTCAAGCCTTCAAAAGAAATGATGGCAGCTGATTGGCCAAGAAGGCAAATAGGTTATGCCCTATTCCTCCCCCTGCTGGTTTTACGCATAGATCAAGGACCAACTATCAACAGACAGGAAGCAGTGGCCCTGGAGTTCTTCAAGTAGATTGGGATTTCAGAGAAATGAACTTTGGAGCTCAGCGTGATTCATTCTACCCCGAAATTTTAAAACTGTGGTGAAGATGGGTGAGACAGCTCGGTAGCTACCAGGACCCACATGGTGGGGAGAGAGAGAACCAATGCCTGCAGGTTGTCCTCTGACCTCCACATGCATATCATGGTTTGTGCACTCATTTTTTTGTTGTTGTTGTTGAAATAGGGTCTTTCTCTCTCTCCCCTCTCTCTCCTCTCTCTCTCCTCTCTCTCTCTCCTCTCTTTCTCTCCCATCTCTCTCTTCTCTCTCTCTCTCTCTCTCTCTCTCTCTCTCTCTCTCTCT
>CAJQZJ010004755.1:11165565-11194993 GCA_907164525.1 Lophiomys imhausi | reverse complement strand
AAAGAAAGAAAGAAAGAAAGAAAGAAAGAAAGAAAGAAAGAAAGAAAGAAAGAAAGAAAGGTGAAGGCAGGAGGATCAGAAATTCAAGGTAATCCTTGGCTATGCACTGAATTTGAGGCCAGCCTGAGCTACATGAGACTCTGTCTCTAAGCAAACAAGCAGATCCTTCTAGGCCTCCTTTTTCTCCATTCCTGCTACCTGTCTTACAGTGGGTGTCCACTTCCAACACAGTATAATTTACAGCTTCTCTTCCTTTAATTCCCCACATTACATTCTCCCTTGAACACGGGCTCAGTGGCTCTGTTTTGTTCGCTGCTGTCTCAGCACTTACAAGGGTGTTTGATGTAGGAAACACTCAACATAATGTTAGTGAATCAAAAGAAGGTACACAGCTCTCCTTTCTCACAAAGGCCACTAAAATAGCAGAAGAGGAATTAGAAGTAAGGTAGAATGAGTCCTTGAGAATAGAGAGCAGGCAGAAAGGCAGAAATTGCCATAACAGGAAGAAGGCAGTGGGACCTGAATGCAATAATGGGAAAATAACATGGTGCCCCACAGAGCTCAGCGGGCTCCTGCATGGAAGGTAGGCAAGGGTGAGCATCAGGGACAGGACAGAAGGCTGTGTTGGCAAGCCTCAGTCTTCTCCCAGCCACCTCAGGAACAGAAATGATTTGGGGACATATTAGGGCACAGAGGCTCACAGTAGAGCTGAAGCTCACATGGGCTCTGAGGACATGGGACTGTGAGGCCATCTTCCCAAGCACCTTCCCCAGCAGTGGCTGTAGGAGAAACATGAAATATTTTCCTCCAAAAACATGAAACAAAAGAAGACAATAAAAAATATCATGCAGGAGTAGCCAAAGTTACCAGTACCCAATCACAAGAAAACAGAGCCCTAACCCAGAGAGAGACTTTTAATACCCCCTTCTCAAATACGAAAGCCACACTTGCAAGGATCACTGTCATGTAAGAAATGTCAAAGAAAGTTGGAGAGACACAGACACAGGGACACAGAGAGACTATAAAAGAAGTTGGGACTGGCCAGAGTTGAATTCCCAGCACCTACATGGCAGTTCACACCTGTCTGTATTCCAGCTCCAAGTGATCTGATGAGTTCACACAGACATACATGCAGGCAAAACACCAGTGCATATAAAATAAAAATAAATGAATCATTTTTTAAAAAGAAGTTGGAATATAAAAACTAAAGTGGAAGGAAAAACATTTCAGTAAAGAAGTCAGACACTAAAGTCAAACGCTCCTAAAAATCAGGGCAGGTGAGGAAACGGGCACTAGGAGAGAAAGAACAAAGATGAGTGAAGCCAGCAAAAGGTAAGGAGGTATCCAGAGATATTACAGGGGAAATATCAAAGAGAGGATAAAAGACATATATCAAGAAAGTGTCCTAGGCTGAAGAAAAATTATTTCCAAATGGAAAGAGCCTACAAGGGGAGCACGCTGGCAGCCCTTCACAAAGGCTTGCCAGAGTCAAACCTCAAAACACAAAAATAATTTCAGAAAAACTCATCAAGACCATTCTGCTGGTGGGGTGCAGGGCAGTGCACCCACTTGCTGGTGGGGCTGGAGAATAATACAATCCTTTGGAAAACGGTTTGGAAGTTCCTTAAATTCATCAACATATGGGAAGAGAAGGAACATGATCAAAATATATTGTATGAAAAATATTGTAATTTAAAAAGGTACCTTCTTCCCTTCTCATAGCCCTCTTTCTACTTTCTTCTTTAACATATTTTTAAATTAAAATGTAATTATTTATGCCTTCCCCCTCCCTCCAACTATGTATTCCTACCCTGTTCCTTCTCAAACTCGTGGCCTCTTTTTCTTTGTTATTGTTACAAATATGTATGAATGCATAAACAGGTAGGTACTACAACCACAAGAAGACAGTTCAACGTATGCCAGCTGTTATCACGCCACCACGCCGGGCAGAGGCATGGAGGAACAGGAATTCTGGACCAGCCTGGGCTATAGAACAACAATCTGGCTTGAAACGCTACAGTTCAATCCCCAGCACCACGCGAGCCAGGGTTGTCGGTATATGGCTGTCATTCAAGCAGTTGGGGAGTGGAAGCAGGGGGATCAGAAGTTCAAGGTCATCCTCAGCCATGGTGAGTTTGAGGTCAACATGGGGTACATGACATGTCGTTAAAAAAAAAGAGAGAGTTAAAATACATGCCTATTGTATAACCCAAACATTCCATAGAAAAATGGAAGTGTGGCCAGCAAGATGGCTCAGTACGTAAAGGCACTTGCTGCCAAGCCTACTGAGTTCAATCTCCTGGTCCCATATGGTGAAAGAAGAGAACCAACTCCTGAAAGTTGTTCTCAGACCTCTACACACTGTGCCCATGTGCATGGACAGACACACTCACACCCAACTCACACTCACAAAATAAAAGTATAATAAAAATTTTAAATGGAAATGGAAGCGTACATAAAAGCTGAATACAAAATGTCCACAGCTGCTCTATTTGAAATAGCACTAATTAGAAACACCAAATGTCCATGAACTGTTGACTGGAAGGAAAAATCCTGGCATATAGATATAATGAAATACTACTTGTCAACTAAAACAGAATGCCTCCCCCCCACCCCATCTCCGAAATGTTGGCTACCGGTAGGTTCTGGGAGAGAATGAGTCACTGTTTTCAGTTGTGAACCCACTGAGTAAATCACAAGAAATGGCCAGAAAGTAAAAGCTACTGGCCTTGAAGAGACAGTTCCAAAGATGGGGAAGGAAGTGGTATTTTTCAAACACTGCTGGTAGTCTCTGGTCTTTCACACTATTATATTATGCATATATCATTTCATAAAAAATAAAAATCAATTTCAAAAATTCTGCTGATCTCACTTGCCTAGTCCACAGCAAGACTTGGTGATGGCACCAGTACTATTGACTGGAGTCTTTTTTAAGTGGTTGGCCCTGTGGAAAGCGAGGTTTTAAATACTGACCTCGGAGGGCACCAGGCATATGTGAAGGCAAAACACCCATACACATAAAATTCAATGAAAAAAGTTTAAGCGCAACATCAAACTCCGCACTCATCTATTTTTAGGCGTCTGGTTCAACCACGTTGATCAGATTCACATTGTGAAGGAGTTCTCCAGAACTGTCTGTCTTGTCAGCCTGACATTTTACTTAGTAACTAGCTCCATCCTTCCCCTTTCACCTCTAACACTCTATTTGGGTGTTTTAAATTTGGCAGCCTTAATTAATAATGTAGACAAAGTCACATTGCTTAACTCTAGCTCCCCTATCCTAGCAGAATGTCTTACAGTTTTTCCAAGCTGCAGAAGCTCAGATCTGTACCCTCCCTCCCTCCAGTCTTTGCTTTCATTTCTTCTCTCCTTTCCTTTTCCACTTCTATAAGACAGGGTCTCAGTATGAACCCCTTCACTGCCAAGTTAAGACCCCTCTTATCTTAGCCTCCTGAGTCCTGGGATTACAGGTGCTCATTCACCCAACTGAATTTCAGTTCAAGGCTAAGCAGTATTCCATTGTGTGTTATAGATTCCATTTTGTGTCTCCATGCATCTGTGTGTGAGCATTTAGGTTCTTCCACCTCTGGCCATTGTGAATAGTGTTGCTACAAACAGAGACATGCAAATCTCTGAAAATCTGCTTTCAGTTCTTTGGGATATACACCCAGAAGTGGGTTTAAGGTCACATGACAAGTCTGCTTCACGGTTTTGAGAAGCCTCCACACTGCCATTCACAGTGGCTCTGCGATTTTACATCCTGCTAACACTTCATAAGCATTCAAGCTTTCCAGTCTTGCCAATACTTTTATTAAACTCCTTGTGTTCTGAGACAGGGTTTCGCTCTGCATCTCAGGCTGGACTGGTCTCACTCTGTAGCCCACTCTGACCTCATGGGCAATCCTCCTGCCTGAGCTCCCTAAGTACTGTGGTTATGGATGTGAGTCACCAGACTTGGCATCTGATTGTAATTACACACTTTTAATACCTACAGTAAAGTTGTCAGTGTATATTATTGAATGGTAATAGAGAATGGAAAAATACGTAAAAGCTTCAAGTATGGAACAGTGAAGTTGAGGGGCCATCAAGATGACTCAGTGGGTAAAGGCAAAGGGTAACAAACCTGACAACCTGAATTTTATAGCTGGGCCCACAAGGTTGGAAGAGAGAACTGACTCCCTAAAGTTGTCCTCTGACCTCTGTATGTATACCATGGTACTTGACCCCATTCCATTCGTGCACAAAATAAAGGATTTATTTTTAAATGAAAAAAATTTTAATTAAGTATAGTAAGGACAATGGGATACCGGCTTAACAGGCAGGGGCACTTGTGCACAGATCTGATAGCTGGAGTTCAATTTCTGGATCCCACAAGGTGGCAGCAGAGAGCCTATGTTCTCTCTCACATGTCCTAGTATTTGTGCCGGCTTTCCCTCAATCTCTCTCTCTCTCTCTCTCTCTCTCTCTCTCTCTCTCTCTCTCTCTTTCTTCTTTTCCCTCTCTCTCTCCTTCTATCCTTCTCTCTCCCATCTACATTTTAAAATGTAGTTATTAGATCACTGCTCCCAGAATATGAAAATTTTGTATTATTTCAAATCGTTATTAAGCTTAGGTTTCCACTTCTTCTACACATCCTTTCTTTATTCTTGTACTAAGCGCCTGACAGAGACTACTCCCAGTGAAAAGCATTAGTGAGCCAAGGGAGCAGAGCAAGCACTCACTCAAATGCACACAGTAAAGTCTCAAGGAGTGACTTCACCTGGGAACAAAGGGCATGCGTGGTGGGAGTGAAGACACGGTTGTACACCTAGCCTGGCTTCCCTCTTGGAAATTCCATCCCAACCTTCACACAAGCCCCACTGGGAGCACTTTAGAGGAAGTCAACCTCTGGGGAGCGCCATTACACAAAGAATATACAGATACACAGAGCAATCGTTGCAGTGACTATAAAAAGAAAAGAAAAGACGCGGCAGAGGAAAGACTGAATCTCCTATTTCTTTTTTTTTTTTTTTTTTTTTTTGGTTTTTCGAGACAGGGTTTCTCTGTGTATCCTTGGCTGTCCTGGACTCACTTTGTAGACCAGGCTGGCCTCGAACTCACAAAGATCCGCCTGCCTCTGCCTCCCAAGTGCTGGGATTAAAGGCGTGCGCCACCACCGCCCAGCTTGAATCTCCTATTTCTATATAAAATATTACAGCCTCATTGTCATATGAAGGGTTAGAGGTAACTAAACCACAAACACAGGGAGGGTGAATACAGTGAGCTATTAGTTAAAATATTATGTTTGGCCAGTGAGATGGCTCAGAAGGTAAAGGTGTTTGTCCCCCGAGCCTGAAATCCAAGTTGCACCTCCAGGATCGATATGGTAAAAAGTGAGTCAAACCCGCAGTTATCCTCTGATATTTGCATGTGCACCGTGGCTTGTATGTGCCCACACACAAACACATACACAAAAATAAACAAATGTAAGCTTAAAAAATAAAAACAGTAATCTATAAACAAAGAATGAAGGAGCAATTGAAAATGTAAGTGAAAAAAAATTAATGTGTATGTGCATATGTGTGCAGGTGTGGAGAGGCCAGAGGACATCAGGGGTCACCCTCAAAACACCACCTACTTCCTTTTAGACAAGGTCTCTCTTTCTCATTGGCCTGAAGCTGACCAATGAGGCTTGACTGACTGGCCAGTAAACCCAAGGGAAACTTCTGCCTTCACCTTTGGCTGGGACTGCAAGCATTCTCCACTATGCCTGGCTTTTAAACAAAACACATGGACTACGGGTGTTAACTTCAGGCCCCACACTTGAAGAGGCAAACACTTTACAGATTAGGTCATCTCTCCAGCCTGGAAGATCTCAGTCTAGATACAGAAATGGGGCAGTGGGGAAGGGTTTTTCAAAACAGTGAGAATGGCCCTGTAGGCAGTAGAGCTCATGACAGACAGAAGGACAGCTGAGGCGAGAGCCCTGGAAGGGGAGGAGGGACATTTAATATCAGGCACTGAGGGCCAGCAGTGGCATTGATGTTTGCTCACAAGGGTAGGTAGATGAGCACCCAGCAGCACGTGTGTATAAGGACCTACCAAGGAACTGGATTTTAGGTTAGGGGCACTGAGAATTCACTGAGACATCTTTGGGCTACCAGCAGAGTAGTAATTTTAAACAATAAATGTGACCTTTATACAATAGGCTCACATACAAGTAAACCTTGCCTCAAAGTACATAGGACATTGATCATATTGGTATCTGTTCAGGTTGGAACTGCACAGCTATGGAGAAGAAAGGAACACAGGTTGAATGGTGTTTAACATGTAGTACAGTGGTAGAACGCTGAGGAACTGAGTTTAGTCCACAGGACTGAAAAGAAAAATAAAAGGAAGAAAAGGAAATTGGGTAATATGCAATTCAGTTGATGTGGGGAACTGTAATTTTCATGTACCCCTTCTGGAGAACTGATGTATCCAGCTTGAAACCCCAACTAAACACATACACTCTAACTCAGAATTTCAGTCCTAAACGTGCACTCTTACACAGTATTCACCAAGATATTGGTAAAAATTCCTAACCAATAGCCTCTAAAAGTCATGGTTCAACCAAGTGTAGAATACATAAATTGAGGAGGCAGAGACAGGTGGGTCTCCGAGTTTGAGGCCAGCCTGATCTACAGAGTGAGTTCTAGGACAGCCAGAAGTTCACTGAGAAACCCTGCTTGAAAAACAACAAAACAAACTGTAGTACATTCACATAGCGCTACAAAGCTCAGCAATGTGCAGAAAGAGGAGACTCATAGGATTAAGTATGAATATACTGTATAGTTTCAGTCCACTTCCTCACTCAGAAACAAAGAGAGCTCATCTGTACTCTTGTAAATCAGGCTAGCGGTTATCTAAGGAAGAATAAGGTTCCATTTCTTTTACAAAGACCTGTGTGTGTGCCTGTGTGTGTGCGCACACACATACATGAGGGAAGATGCCCTCAGAGGCATCCCCTGGAGTTGGAGTTACAGGTGGTTGTGGGCCACCCCATGTGGGTGCTGGTTTCTTGGTAGAGAAGCAAGCATTCTAAACTACTGACAAATCTCTCAAACCCCAAGGTCATTTTTTTTATCCAAGTGCTATTTAGATGAACACATTCACTTTTTAAAGATTCTGAGCTGCACACATATGATGTAGACTTCTCTATATGGCATTTTAAAGCTGAGTGGTTAGCCAAGAGTAGGATGAAAAAACTGTGTACGTGTGAATGAGTACAAAGAAACTCTAGCAAGCCAACTGCAGGCTGGGGATGTGGGCTCAGTGGTAGAGCCTTCCGTAGCATGCATGAAAGAGACCTTGTCCCAACCTAACCAACCGTCTAATACTGCAGATGTTAGTATCCATCAGGATACAAAAAAATGAAGGGCTGGGGGTGTAGTTCAATGGCAGATAGAGGCTTGCTTAACATATGCATGGCCATGGGGTTCATCCCCAGCACTGCCCCACAAAATTATCTATTTTTGTTTATTTTGTGTTCTGTCACCAGTCTAAGCCTAATAAAGCCCTCCCTCAGATCTAATGTGAAAAGAGCATTTGCTTGAGAGTGGATTTTAAGTCAGTAGACACCTGTAGTTAATGCAAGTGGCCTCCAGACACACTAGAGCCGAGGCCTCTGTGTCCTGGCAGCACTAGATCGAGGGTGCACATTCAAGACCTGACCAGACTAGGAAAGAGGACATCAAGCCTTCAATGAACATGTAGCCTTCAGAGAGAGAGGCAAATCAAATTTAGCCAACATACTGGTTTGACTGTGCCTTCCCGTGGGGGATGTGGAAAGGGAGACTAACCCTGTTAAATGACTTCTTTCCTAGGATTGGCAGGTCTTTCATAGCTTATCACCCCCCGCCCCTTTCACAGTTTAGAGATTTTCTCCTGTGATGATGCACATCTGTAAGCCCAGGACCCAGGAGGTTGAGGCAGGTGAGTTCCCAGCCAGTGAGGGATATACAGTGAGACGATGTCTCAATAAACAAACACATAAACAAACAAATAAATCTCCAGGAATAACGAAGGTGCAACTTTAAGACAAAAAGCCAATGTCCTCTGCTAACCAATATACCCCAAATGTCGGGGCACTCTCTAGATGTCTGTGCTGTTCTTAACTGCCACTTCAATTCTCAACTATCACTTCTGGTGGGTAGGCTCAGATGTCTCCTTTCTGCCATACTGGCAGCTCCTCTTTCTAAAAAACAACTGTCTCAAAGTTATCTGGTACTAAGATGCAGTCTCACGCAGCCTTGAAGAGTTCTGGGGGTGACATGCAGTTATGGCTTCTACCTGGCACACCCAAACCGGGTTATTAATTTGGTTGTACAGCTCAGGACTGGCCAGATGATCCAGTGGGTAAAGATACTTGCTTTGAAGCCTGACAACTGAGTTAAATCCCAGGGACCTACATGGTAGGAGAAAATTGACTCCTGCATGTTATCCAATGTCTTCTACATGCATGTTATAGCATACATATATCATGTACTGCTACACACACACATTAAATAAATGTAATATTTTTTAAAGATTTTTATTTTATTTATTTTATGCATATGTGTGCTCTATCTGCATGTACACCTGCATTCCAGAAGAGGACACCAGATCACAGTGTGGATGGTTGTGAGCCACCATGTGGTTGCTGGGAATTGAACTCAGGACCTTTGGAAGAGCACTAGGCAGTGCTCTTAACCGCTGAGCCATCTCTCCAGCCCAATAAATGTAATATTTTTTTTTAAAAAGAACACATCCCAATTAACCTTTGAAAACTGCTTGGCAAACTACACTGAACAACAAGCATAGAGATCATTAACACCAAAACTATTAGTACTTCTAAGACCTGGGAGAGGAAAAAAAAAAGGTCAGTGAGTCTTCCTTCACACTCTCACCAACAACTCTAGAGCCCCAGAAAGGTTTAAGTTCCCAGGGTGGTATGGTCTCAGGAAAGAGATTAAAATATGGTTCCTCTCTTAGCCGGGCGGTGGTGGCGCACGCCTTTAATCCCAGCACTTGGGAGGCAGAGGCAGGTGGATCTTTGTGAGTTCAAGGCCAGCCTGGTCTATAAAGTGAGTCCAGGACAGCCAGGGCTACACAGAGAAACCTTGTCTCGAAAAACCAAAAAAAAAAAAAAATGGTTCCTCTCAATCCCTCAGCTCTGTTCATAAGCTCTACATTATGGAACATCTACTAATCAATTTTTTAAAGATGTGTCTGGGTCTGGAGAGATCACCCAATGGTTAGCAGCAGCGGCTCTTCCAGAAGACATGGGCTAAATTCTCAACACCTGTATGGTAGCTGCCACCCATTTGTAACCCCAAGTCCAGATCTGACACCCTCTCCTGGCCTCCATGGACATCAAATACTCCATGACTTCAAGGCCAGCCTGGTCTCACAAAACCTTTAAAACAAAAAAAGAGTATCTGTCCCCCTACTTCTGGAAACTCCTTCTTATGGAAGGAGACTGACACAATCAAGTGAAGCTACTAGGGATGAGGTCGTCCCTGAGTATAACACATTAGATGCAGAATTTAGAAAGACCTTCCTTTTACTGCAAATGATCAGACAGAATTAGTTTCAGTTACATTTGCCCAATACAGATGTAGAATCCACTTTACTAAATATGTAGAGAGCTGCGACGTGCGCGCCCTAAAGATGGCGCCGGTTTCCGCCTTCCACCAGCCCGATGGTGAGTGCTCTCAGTGGTAAACAAGTCCATATTTGGCTAAGACCGCTGATCTGGCTTGCTTCCGCATACGTGGGCCTCTAAGATAGCACCACGTGGCTTTACTTGATTGGCTGTTCATATAGTATTTAGCCTGTGGGTTGTGTCTGCCCGGGCATTCAGAAGACTGTTTTCAAGGGACCTGAATAAACTGCTTGAGAAGAGCTTTTGCGAGTTGCGTCATTCTTGCTGGTCGAGGTCGACGTGACAAGTGGTGGCCCGTACGGGGAACCAGAAAAGACTCAGAACTCCTGCAGTCAGGGCAGTGCACTGGTAAGTTCCCGGGATAAATCGGGACAATAAAGTTTCGCGGAAATTGTGAACTAAAGGTAAAGTTTCGCGGAAGTTGCAAACTAAAGGTAAAGTTTCGCGGAAGTTGCGAACTAAAGGTAAAGTTTTGCGGAAATTGCGAACTAAAGGTAAAGTTTCGCAGAAGTTGCAAACTAAAGATAAAGTTTCGCGGGAAACTGCGAACCGAAAGTAAATTTTTAATCATGGGATTGTCTCAGTCACATCCAATTTTTCTGGCTCTTCAGGAGCTACTTTTAGCTAGGAACTTGAAACTTAAGAAGTCAACCCTAGAGAGATTTTTGAATGAATGCGACTCCGTGGCTCCATGGTTTGCGGTGTCCGGGAATCTTACGGTATCCTGCTGGGACAAATTAGGCAGGGACTTGGATTTTGCTTGGGAGCAAGGTACTCTGAAGCATGTAGTAAGACCGGTTTGGAAGATGGTGAGGAGTTGTTTAGAAGATCAGAGATGTTGTAAAGCAGTCAAGGAGGGAGAATCAGCCTTGGAACTGCTGCAAGGGGAAAGATCTGAGCAGGCAGACAGTGAAAAGGGAAGCAAAAAGAAGGTCCCTCTCTATCCCAATCTTAGAGATTTTAGAGATTTTGAGGACTCAGAGGGCACGGATTCTGAAGGGGAGCTACACGCTCTAATAGAGCAGTTGGAGAGGACTGCTATTAGAAAAAGGGAAAAGAAAAAGGTAAAAGAGAAAGACACATTGGCGGCAGTCGGTGTAAGTGAAGCTGTTGCCGCGGCACCTTCAACTCCCCCTCCATACCCAGAAGCCGTTCAGACAGATCAGCCTGTTCAGTACCTGAAAGTAGGGAGATCTTTCTGCCCGGGGGTGTGGACACAAGTAAGAACAGAATTACAGTTTGCCTATCCGGTATACCAAGACCCACAAGGGAACAGGTACGAGGAACCGCTTGATTTTAAAGTAATTAAATCCCTTGTAGAGTCGGTTCGTACCTATGGCATTACTGCTTCTTTTACATTGGCTCAAGTAGAAGCATTAAGCAGACATTGTATGACCCCGAGTGAGTGGAGTGGCCTGGCCCGCGCCTGCTTAAGTCCAGGGCAATACTTAGACTGGAAAGCTTTCTTGATTGAGTATGCCACTGATCAAGCAGCCATTAATCAGAGAAATGGAAATCCAGCCTGGGATAGAGATATGCTGCTTGGGCAGGGGAGATTTGCCAACCAGCAGACAGGATATCCCAATCAGGTTTATGAACAAATAAACCAGACAGCTATCAAGGCTTGGAAATCCCTTCCTAACAAAGGGGAAGTGAGTGGGAACTTAACTAAGATTCTACAGGACCCCATGGAGCCCTTTTCAGACTTTGTGGCATGATTGGTGGAAGTGGCAGGGAAGATTTTTGGTGACCCGGATGCTGCTATGCCACCAATAAAACAGTTGGTCTATGAGCAATGTACCAAAGAGTGTAGAGCCGCTATCACCCCTTACAAGAACAAAGGACTAGAAGCCTGGATGAAAGTGTGTAGAGAACTTGGAGGGCCATTAACTAATTCTGGTCTTGCTGCCGCGGTAGTACAGTTGACCAGAAAAGGGGGAGGAAGTTCAGGAGTTTGTTTTAAGTGCGGCAAGATGGGACACTTTAAAAGACAATGCCCCGGGGGAAGGAGTACAGAAAGCACAGGAAGTGCACAGCGCTCCAGGCAGCCGAGGTTATGCCCAAAATGTAAGAAAGGGAACCATTGGGCTCATGAATGCCGTTCAGTGACAGACATACATGGCCAGCCTTTGACTCAAGGTTATGGTGGCGCTCGTCCAAAAAACGGACAGCGGGGCCCACGACCCCAGGGCCCACAAATATATGGGGCAGTAGAGAATCAGGACAAAGAACAGAATCAAGAGAGATGGCCAACCCTCCGCCATCCGAGAGACCGCGGAGAGCCACTGCAGGCTCAGCAGGATTGGACCTCTGCTCCACCACCAGACTCGTATTAACACCCCAAATGGGGGTCCAGTTAATTGAAACAGATTTTAAAGGACCCCTTGAACCTGGTACAGTTGGTTTGCTGTTAGGGAGGTCATCATCAGCCTTGAGAGGACTTATTGTCCATCCTGGGGTTATAGATCCAGATTATACAGGAGTGGTTAAGATCATGGTAGCCTCCCCCCGTGGTATAACAGCTATCTCTCCTGGAGATAGAATTGCTCAGTTGGTCATTTTGCCGAGCTTACATGATCGCTATGCGGCAAGGGATTGAGAGAGAGAAAAAGATGGTTTTGGGTCCATGGGCATGGATCTGACTTTTCTCTCCTTGGATTTGGACCAACGCCCCATCTTGGAGTTAAAAGTTGATGGTAAAAAGATCCTGGGCCTTTTGGATACTGGGGCTGATAGGAGTATCATAGCAAACAAAGACTGGCCTTCAGGTTGGCCCATACAAGCCTCTTCTCAAACACTTCAAGGCCTGGGTTATGCTAAGACTCCAGATATGAGTGAAAGATTATTAAAGTGGCAGGACCAAGAAGGCCACTCAGGAGAAATGCAGCCATATGTACTTGAGCTCCCTATCTCCCTTTGGGGAAGAGACCTTTTAAAGGATATGGGATTTAAATTGAGTAATGACTATTCTGATTCAGCCCAATGTATGATGCAAGATATGGGATATGCTCCAGGCTTTGGAATAGGAAAATATTTGCAGGGGCGGAAGAGTCCCATATCTATGCAGCAAAGACAAAAGAGACAGGGCCTGAGTTTTTCCTAGGGGCCACTGAGGAGGGCATTCCCATAACTTGGAAGATGGAGGACCCAGTATGGGTTCCTCAGTGGCCACTTTCCTCTGTAAAATTGAATGCAGCCAAAGAGTTGGTGGATGAACAGATGTCTTTAAAGCATATAAAGCCATCTGTATCTCCCTGGAATACACCTATCTTTGTCATTAAAAAGAAATCTGGAAAATGGAGATTGTTGCATAACCTGCATGCCATAAATCAACAAATGCAGATCATGGGCCCAGTGCAACGCGGCTTGCCGCTTTTATCATCTTTGCCAGACTCATGGCCCATAATAGTTATAGATATAAGGGATTGTTTTTTCTCCATCCCTTTGTGTGCCAAAGATAGTGAGAGATTTGCATTTACTGTTCCATCCTGTAACCATGAAGAACCTGATCAGCGGTTTGAATGGGTAGTATTACCTCAGGGCATGGCGAACAGCCCCACTATGTGCCAACTGTATGTGGGGGAAGCCATCGCTCCCTTGAGAAAGAATTTTCCAGATTTGAGATGTGCTCATTATATGGATGATATCTTACTGGCAGCTAAGAGTGAGCAAATGTTAGATCAGGCCTATGAAGAATTAGTTCAATTATTAAAAAAGAAAAGGTTGTTCATAGCTCCTGATAAGGTTCAAAAGGAAAATGTGGTTAATTATTTAGGAGCGAAGGTTGGACCTGAAAAAATAATACCTCAAAAGATTGAGATAAGAAAAGATAATTTAAAGACTCTAAATCATTTTCAAAGGTTATTAGGAGATATCAATTGGGTAAGAGGCTATTTGAAGCTACCAAATTATGAAATAAGACCCCTATATGATATTCTGAAAGGTGATTCAGCACTTAATTCTCCTAGGCAATTAACAGAAGAAGCAAGAAAAGCTTTATGTAAAGTGGAAGAAAGGTTGCAGAGTGCCTTCCTAAAGAGATGGCAGGAAGGACAGCCCATTGCATTGTGCATATTTGCCACCTATGGTCAACCTACAGGATTGTTATGGCAGGACGGACCATTATTATGGACTTATTCGAAAATTTCTCCAAAAAAATCCATAGAACATTATCCCACTGCAGTTGCTGCTTTAGCCTTGAATGGTATCCAACAATGTTTGCAATCTTTTGGAGTTGCTCCTGCCAGTATAATAGTGCCCGATTCCAGTCATCAAATTAAGATTTTGTGTGGCACTGTAGATGATTGGGCAATATTGCAATGTAGCTTTGAAGGAGTGATTGATAACCATTATCCTAAGCATCCAATGCTATCATTTTTTAAGGAGCACCCAGTGATATTCTCTAAGGTTACTTCAGCAGTACCACTTCAAGGGTCACCAAATGTGTTTACTGATGGCTCAAAGACAGGCTGTGGAGCCTATTTGATAGAAAGACAAGAGCCCGTGCTATGCCAATTTCAACCGGGCTCCCCCCAAATAGTAGAGTTGAAAATAGTAATTGAGGTGTTTAAAAGATGTCAATTTGCATTCAATTTGATCTCAGATTCAGTCTATGTGGTCAACGCAGTGAAAGTATTAGAATTAGCAGGTCCTATTAAGAATAGTAGTACTGTATGTGCCTTATTACAAGAGTTACAAGTTTTAATCTGGCAAAGAAAAAGGTGTTTTTATATTCAACATATCAGAGCACATACAGGATTACCTGGACCATTAAGTGAGGGTAATGATAAAGTTGATCAATGGACTAGGATGGAATGCATTTTTTGGAGCTCATTCCTGGACCAAGCCAGACAGTTTCACCAATTATTTCATGTAAATGCAAGAACTCTACAGCAGAAATTCCATTTGTCTAGAGCAGATGGTTTTGGACTGTCCTCAGTGTGTGATTCATCATCATCCTCCCAGTGTGGGAGTGAACCCTAGAGGGTTGATGTCACTCAAAATCTGGCAAATGGACGTTACCCACATTTCAGAGTCTGGAACCTTAAAATATATTCATGTGTCTGTGGATACCTGCTCAGGTATCATACATGCTACACCTATGAGTGGAGAAAAGGCTCACATCAGGATTCCCATGGTCCACCTAAAGGCATGGTGAAGTGGAAGGATATTTTGACAGGCTCTTGGCGAGGGCCTGACCCTGTGCTAACATGGGCGAGAGGATCTGTTTGTGTTTTTCCTCAGGATCAACAAGATCCAGTGTGGGTGCCTGAACGCCTTGTGAGGAAGATTTGTCATGAAGACCTTCCTAGGGATCCTGGTGATAGTAGCAGTGATGATGTCAGGAATGACCGAGCCGAGATGGGGGATCCTGTCGATATTCCCAAAGCCGATGCCGGTCAGACATGATGCAACTGTGTTTCCACACTTATTTAGCAGTAATAGAAGCTTAGGCTTACCCTACCTTCCCTTTGATGATCAGAAAAGCCCTATAGAGGGTAATAGAAATGTCAGCTTGAAGGGTAGTCTGTGCTTTTTAATGAGCTTCAATAGGTCAGATGATACAGAATGCATTAAATTGTCTCAGCAGTCAGCAGATTTTTTTACCACAACTGAGGTTTGGGGGTAGGGGTGATGGTTTGTTCTCGAGCAATGGTTCTCGTCTTGTGGGGTGGTGGCCCACACGAGTCTCTGACCGGGACCCCCCCAGACAGCCACGCTGGGCACCTTTTTGTAGAGGATCCACAGGAGAGGAAGGACCTTTTCCCTGGACTGGATGTCAGGGGCGCAGAGCAGTTTGGGTTCAACAAGATTATTTTTCCTTTAGCCCCATGATTAGTAATATAGTGAATAAGTCTTGTACAGGAATGCTTAATATATCTACTAGAGATCCTCAGCAGACTGCCACCAATCCTTTTGATTTATGGCTTTTGTGTGGAGCAAATGGTAGCTATATGGATTTGGGACCTATACTTATGCTTGGGGGAGGAATTTATCAAAGAGGTAGTTTTTCCCTACGGTCCGCTACCAATATGGATTTTTCTAGCGGTAGTGGCTCTGGTACTTGGAATTCTTTGTTTCATTTTTACCGCAATTATACCTTTTCAGCCTCGCCAGTAAGTCTCTGGCCTCCTTTTCTGTGGATTGTAAGTAATGGGAGTGCATCCTTGGGTGAAGAAAAGTTAGTATGCACTCCGGACACATGCTTTTATGCCCTGTGCTGGAATGCCACAGCCTTTCCTGTGGCTGTGGTGACTAGAATGCCTCGATATGTACCAGTTCCTGTAGAGGCCCCTAATACCATGATGCTATTCAGGCTTAAAAGAGATTTTGACATCACTACAGCTATTGTTACTGCCATCACTGTTGCTGCTGTGGGGGCTACTGCCTCAGCTATTGCCTTGTCTAGTTCTATACAGACTGCCAATGCCCTGAATGACATCTCAGCCAATGTAGCACAGGCATTGGATACTCAGACCTCTATGAATTCTCATCTCAAAGGAGGCCTTATGATAGTTAATCAACGCATAGATTTAATACAAGAACAGATTGATTCTCTTTGGCAACTAGCACAGTTGGGGTGTGAGTGGAAAATGCAGGGTTTGTGTGTTACTTCTGTGCGGTATCAAAATTTAACAAAGGCTGCTAATCTGTCTAAGCAATTGTCAGAGCTCCTCTTACAGGATTGGTCGGCTGATTTTGAAAATAAGATGAGAGAGCTGAGAGCGACAATCGTCCACATCAACTCCACTTGGGTGGATCTGAGCCTGGCTAATGGTTTGACTTCCTGGATACAGGTGGCTATGGATCATCTTAAGGAGTGGGCAGGCGTAGGCTCTTTGGCAATACTGATGATACTAGCCTCTCTGGTTTGCCTATGGTGCATCTACAAGATGAGAGCCACACAGAAGCGTAATGCAGCCATGATTATACAGGCCCTTGTCGCCATTGAGGCTAGCCAGTCCCCTCAGGCATGGCTCGCTGCCATGAAGCCTTAAATCTTCACTGAGCATAGTCCCTGCCCACTGAGGTATTCGTTCCACGGATAGTAGGGTCTGGCAAGTCAATGACGGAATGGACGGATAAGTCTCGGCCACCTAAGACAGGGCAGCCCCAAGTGGGGAGGCTGACCCAGAGACGGGTAAGAGTTTGACCACCGCCCTCCTACAGGCTCAGGCCCGCCGTGAGATCCCCAGATATGGGGATTACGAAGCCTTTCCAGGGACTTCTACCAACATTTTTAAAAACAAAAAAGGAGGAACTGTAGAGAGCTGCGACGTGCTGCACCCTAAAGATGGCGCCGGTTTCCGCCTTCCACCTGCCCGATGGTGAGCGCTCTCGGTGGTGAACAAGTCCATATTTGGCTAAGACCGCTGATCTGGCTTGCTTCCGCATACGTGGGCCTGTAAGATAGCACCACGTGGCTTTACTTGATTGGCTGTTCATATAGTATTTAGCCTGTGGGTTGGGTCTGCCCAGGCATTTGGAAGACTGTTTTCAAGGGACCTGAATAAACTGCTTGAGAAGAGCTTTTGCGAGTTGCGTCGTTCTTGCTGGTCGAGGTCGACGCGACATAAATATAAACATATCTTAGTAGAAACTGAAGCTATCGGGGCCATGTATTGGCTTTTGGGGGGGAGGGGGGACCGGGAGAACCAGGATCTTGTTCTCTAGCTCTGGCTGCCCTGAAACTTGCTATGTAGACCAGGCTGGCTTCAAACTTGTGATTGTCTTGCTTCTTGCTGAGATTATAAGCATGTGTCACCATACCCAGTCTTGACATTTTTTTTGTTTTTTTAGGTTTTTCGAGACAGGGTTTCTCTGTGTATCCCTGACTGTCCTGGACTCACTTTGTAGACCAGGCTGGCCTTGAACTCACAGAGATCCGCCTGCCTCTGCCTCCCTGAGTGCTGGGATTAAAGGCGTGTGCCACCACACCGGGCTTGTCTTGCCATTCTTGATAACATGTATACCCTTAAACCAGTGACGTATTGCACATCAACAGCTAAGTTGTGATAGCATATGCCGCACCATACTAGTGCCAAGTCAAACACAATTAAGATGTTTTTTAAGTTTACTCCTTGCTTTAAAAGGACGCAAACTAAGATTAAATAGGAAGGGGGGGGTTGTTTTCCTATGCATCTGCTTTAGTCTTCTTTGAAAATTATTATTGTGTGAACAATGTGTTGTGGGTATATATGGGCCATAGTGCATGGTCAGAAGATAACTTGCAGGAGTCAGTTTTTCCTTCCACTGTGGGTCTAGGGGTTGTCAACTGAGACATCTCACCAGCCCATTTTACTATTTTTAAAATTAGTTTAATACATCTTGTGTGTTTTGCCTCCATGTTGTGTCTATGCATCATGAGCATGCTTGGTGCCCATGGAGATCAGAAGAAAGAATCAGGTATTCTGGAACTGGGGCTATGGATGTTGTGAACCACCATGTGGGTGCTGGGAATCAAACCCAGATCCTCTGCAAGACCAATCTCTTAGTGACTAAACCCATTTTACTTTAAAAAGAAAAGCAAAATTTAAACGTGTGCTTGCATATGGAGGCCAGAGGTCAAGCTCAGGGGCTTTTCCTCAGGAGCTGCCGCCTTGTTTTCTAAGACAGGGTCTCTCCCTGGGAGTTGAAGCTCCTAGATTGGGCTAGGCTGATTGGCCAACCCAAGCCTGTTTCCCCATCTCAGCACTGGGATTACCAGTATGTGACCCCATAGCTGACTTTTTCATGGGTTCTGGGGACTGAACACAGCTAGGTCTCCATTGCTTACAAGGCAAGTTTGTGGACTAAGCCATCACCCCAGCCCTAACTTTAGGGGTTTATCATTATTTTTTATGTGTATGGACGTTTTGTTGCCTGTATTCATGTGCAACATGCATGGCTTGGTACCTGCAGAGGTCAGAAGAGGGGTTTAGATCCCTTGGAACTGGAGTTACAGATGGCTGTGAGCTCATGTAGGTGCTGGGAATCAAATTTGAGCAGCCAATGTTTGTAATCACTGGGCCATCTCCCCAGCTGGCTTAGCATTAATTTTTAATCAGTTTATTAAATATGAAAATCTGGAATATACACATACCAATTATCAGGACAGTATTGAATATAGCTTCTTCTTGCCACTTTGCCTAAATAAGTTTGAATTTCTGTTTACTGGGATATTCAAATTTAACAATGTCTTTTAAATGGGGAGGCAGGGATTACAGCATTATGGTATCTGTTGGCTCTATATACTAAAACCAGTTTATCTTTTTTTTTTTGGTTTTTCAAGACAGGGTTTCTCTGTGTAACAGCTCTGGCTGTCCTGGACTCACTTTGTAGACCAGGCTGGCCTCGAACTCACAGTGATCCACCTGCCTCTGCCTCCCAAGTGCTGGGATTAAAGACGTGCACCACCACGCCCGGCCCAGCTTATCTTTAAAATGACCCAATTCTACAGTGCCACTTGATGACCAGAAATTTTGCAAAACACCTCAGTGAAAAGAATGAAGTCAAAGTGGTGTCCACGGTAATGGGAGTCTGGCTTTAAGTCCAGTTACGGGACCTTAACCAACTGTTACTTTCAGCACAGGACTGCTGACTGTCCTCCAACAGTTATCCAAATGCACTAACTTTGAATTTTCCAAGCTACTTCAAAACATCATACATGAAACCAGCCAGTGTGTAAGACTGCAGTACCAGCTACTCCAGAGGCTGTAGTAGGAAGATTCCTTAAGTCTAGTAGTTAAAGGACATCCCAGGCACCCTAGCAATACCCTAAACTCAAAGAAAAAAGAACATTGGAGAAATGGCTCAGCAGCACTGGCTGCTTTTCCAGGGGTGTAGGGAGTTAGATAAATTAAATTAGATTTAGAAAATATATAGGGGTTTCTGATAATGTCTCTTAATTCGGGGCATGAAGATCATTATCAGCATGTGGATTAAAAACAGGAAACAAACAGGAGACTTAATGGACTGAAAAACAAGGTTGTCAGAAAAACAGGAAAGACTTAATGGACTTAAAGAAACAAAGTATCTGGCCTGACATTGTTTTCAGCTGCTAAGTGGGCAGAGCCCAAATTAAGCTGAAACAGAGTTCCTCCTATTTAACGACAGTACATGGAGCCCAAAAGGAGAAGAGGCCCCCATGCTAGAGAGCTCTGAGAGTCCTTCTGAAAAAAGTGCTGGCCATCATTTGATGGCCAGATTTCCCTGAGGTAGAAAGAAGCTGGTGAACAAAGAAAACCTGAGCAAGACACCAAAAGATCAAGGACTAAACCCTGTGGCTCAGCTTTTGCCTAGAGGGGTTTGATCTGTCCGAACAGTGGCCTAAAGGAAACTGTGCCTGGCTTTAAGAACTCTGAAGTAGAGTGACAGAGTTGCTGATGTAAAGGGGCTGGGATCTCCCAGAGAGAAGAAAGCATCAAGCCTTATTATTTAAGGTGAGACTGCAATAACCAACTTACCCTAACGAACATACATCTGAGAGATCCAGAAAAAGGACTGCTAAGTGCGTTAAAGAATATACAACAAAGACTGTGTTCCTGATGACTGAGGACCTGCCCCAGAGACTGTATCATTCTAAAAGGTTAAAAAAATAATTATCAATAGGTTTAGTGGATAGGTTAAAGGGGTTGTAAAAAATTTATAGGAATAGTTAAGAAATTGTTGATGTTTGTTATAAGTGAATATAGTAATAAATAAATAAGTGTTAAACAATAATTTAAAAGTTCGGTTACACAGAGGAGCTGGGTTCTATTCCTGGCCCCCATGACTGACAGCTCACAACCACCTGTAACTCGTTCAGGGGATCAGGCAACCTTGTCTGGCCTCTGCCGACATCAGGCACTCATTTGGTGCACAGACATACATGCTGGTAAAACATGCAAATACATAAAATTAAAAAAAGAAAAGGTGAGTAAAGAGTGGTGTGCTGAGAGGGTATGGCTCAGCATCGAAGGACATGCCCAGCAAGAGCAAATCCCCAGGTTTAAATCCTCGAGCAGAAACAAAGGGGAGAGAAATTAAATATAGGTCACTTTTACAGGACGTCTCAGCACAATGGTTAGTGTGTTTATCAAAATTGAAATGTCAGGCATGTGCCTGCAGTCCTAACTATGCTGGAGGGTCACTGCAGCCCAGGTGTGGAAAGCCAGCTTGTCATGGTTGTCAACCTCTGACACTATGGCATAATGTCTACAAAGCTCATGCTCAAGAACTGCAGTTATTAACAAAAGAATTTCACATTTTAATGAAATTTACAGTATTGTGTTAAGCCACATTCATAGTGATCCTAATCTGTATGTTGCCTGCCTATGGGCTTTGGGTTGGATACCACTGAAAGTCATACAACACAGCAAAACCAGGTAAACAAAAGGAATAAAAAAATGGAGCAAACTGGACAAGTTAATCACCTAAGATACATACTAGGTTTGAATTGCAATATTAAGGAAATTACTAACAGATACAGACCTGTTAACTGTAATGTATTTTGCTTAAACTAGTAAAAAATACATGTATTATCTCTCCACTATACAAGTCTAATTTTATAAAGAAACAATTGCTATTAGTAGCTGGTGCCTCTCTGCACTGTGGAGTATGTTCGTGTACACGTGTAAGGGTGTGTTCATCTCATCTGTGCTAATATGTGGTAGGTTAACATGGGATGTCTCCCTCAGTGGCTTCTCCGCCTGATTTAAAGTGTACTGTACTCACTCAGCACTGTGTCCATGTAACTGGGTGGATGCACGTGTAGAGGTCAGAGAACCTGCAGAAGTCAGTTCTCTCTACGATATGAATGCCTGGGATGGAGCGCAGGTTGAAGTCAGGCTTGGTGGCAAGCATCTACCCGTGGGGCCATCTCACCAGATGGCCACCTGACAGCCTCTCACTGCAATCACTTCATCTCAGCTGGGCTGGCTGGGCAGTGAGCTCCCAGGAGTTGCCTGAATCTGTCCCCACTATGATACTAGGCAGCCATCATAAGTCTTCATGTTTGCAGAGCACTTACTGAGCCATCTCCCCAGCAACACTTTTTCTCACTTATATACTTAAATTTGTGTGGACCCTTTACTTACTAACCTTAAATTTTCCTTCACATTTAGGTTGTTAATTTAGTCAATTTTAGAATTACAGTATATAATCTAGCTCTAGTCTTTCAAATAAGCCCAACTTAAGTAAAAATCAGGAACCAAATTTCCTATCAGCAAGGCATTTAAACACGGTGTCGTGTGCTGGCACATACTTGTTATCCCAGCACTAGGAGGATCATGAGTTCAGTGCCCATCTCTGCTACATAGTGAGACCCTGTTTCAACTTCTCTTCCCCTAACGGAGCAAATCTCCTGAGAATGTAGCTTTTTGGTAGAGCATTTTTATCTAGCATGCTCAAGGTCCAGGGTTTCATCCCTACCATGCTGCCCAAGAAAAGGGACTAGTCATCAATCTTCACCTATATGGATGTAATTACTAGGGTACTAGTTTTCTAAACACAGAACATGCTTTTTCAAGACAGGGCTTCTTTGTGTAGCCCTGGCTGTCCTGAAACACACTCTAGACCAGGGTGGCCTCAACTCAGAGATCCACCGGCCTCTGCCTCCTGGGTGCTGAGATTAAAGGCATTCACCGGTTGAAGAACATACTTTTAAACACACACCCATTGGGTGATGAAAGGATTTTTCTTGAGGGTGCTAAGGCAGGGTTTCTGCTACATAGCTTAGGCTGGTCTGGACCTTGTCATTCTGCCCAGTGTCTGGAGAACTGAGATTACAGGTGTGTACCAACCATACCCGGTAGAGAGGCTTTCTAAAAATTGTAAAGATCTAAAAGGTTTTGCACCTTTGCAATATACCCCATAAATACAAATGAAAATTTTTTTTTTTTTTTTTTGGTTTTTCGAGACAGGGTTTCTCTGTGTAGCCCTGGCTGTCCTGGACTCAATTTGTAGACCAGGCTGGCCTCGAACTCACAAAGATCCGCCTGCCTCTGCCTCCCAAGTGCTGGGATTAAAGGCGTGCGCCACCACTGCCCGGCTACAAATGAAAATTTAATTTGGGGATATCTAAGATACCAATTGCATTTATTTCCTAACATTTGTGTTTCTGAACTTCGTTTTGTTTTGTTTCTATTGTAGCCTTGGTTGTCCTGGACTTGCTTTGTTGACCAGGCCTTGAACTCACAGAGATAGCCTGCCTATGCCTCCCGAGTGCTGGGATTAAAGGTGTGCGCCACCTCACCCGGCCTGAACAGTAATTTTTTGTTTGTTTTCGAGACAGGGTTTATTTGTGCATGTTTGGCTGTCCTGGAGTCTCTTTGTAGACCAGGCTGGCCTTGAACTCAGAGATCCACCTGCCTCTGCCTCCCGAGTGCTGGGATTAAAGGCGTGCACCACCACGCCTGGCTTAATCTTTTTTTTGGTTTTTCAAAACAGGGTTTCTCTGTGTAACAGCTCTGGCTGTCCTGGACTTGCTTTGTAGACCAGGCTGGCCTCGAACTCACAGTGATCCTCCTGCCTCTGCCTCCCAAGTGCTGGGATTAAAGGCGTGCGCCACCACACCCAGCTGCCTGGTTTAATCTTTAATCAAATATAGTATTAAAGATGTTTTTACCACCTAGACATGGTAAAAATAAGTTTATGGAATTCAAAATAAAGTTTTACTGTATACAGAATATACTTTTTAGATGGATGGAATTTTCTTAAAAGTTGTATTACATTTATTTGCCAGGTGTGCCCAGCACTTGGAAGGCAGAGGCTGGAGGGTTTTTGTGAGTTAAAGGTCTGCCTGGTCTACACAGTGAACTCCAGGACGGCCAGGGCTACATAAAGACCCTGCCTCACACACACACAGGTGTGAGCCTATGCACACCCATGGAGATCAGAGGAGTCAGTTGCTAACTTCCACCAGGTGGCTTCTTGGGAAAAGAACTCAAGTTCAGGCTTGACAGTCAACATGTTTACCCACTGAGTCATCTTACTGACCCCATGAGTACAAATTCCTGTCCCTCCATAGAGCTTAAGTCCTGAAATGATAGGTATGTCTTACTCCTTGCTGATAAAACCAAACTGCTTATTTCATGGGAGCTGGAACAGTTACACAATGAACAACAATAAGAAAAAGCCACTTACATAGTCTAGTCTTTATTGAAAGACTTAACTTCAACTGTGGTTTACAGCTTTGGCTTTAGTTGGCCTCTCACTGCCGGCAGACATAAAGATCAGACGGACTGGCACCGAGGCAACGCTAGTAGGAAGGGAGTCAAGCACACACGATGGCAGGCAGAAGCACACCAAGATAAATCTCAAGAAACTATGAAGAGACATTTCCTTGCATGCCAAAGAGTCTCTGCTGTTCTTGATGAACACAGGAAAGAAAAGGCAACAGTTCTTAGGCTTGAAGTGGACCGAGGGCACGAACTTAAATCTGTACTGTAAGACAGTCTGAACCTGTGTTAGCTCGTCGATCATTGTATTTCTTAAAATGGTGCATTTCACTTAGACATGTCCCTTTCTATCTTGAAACTATTTGCTGTGAAATGACTGTGACTGACTTATCAAAAACATCATTTTTCTCACCTAAGAAAAAAGACATACCAGTCACATGCTTACTATGGCAATGTAAGCAGTCTGGATGATTTTATTAAATCATAGAATATATAACAGAAGAGACTACCGCTAGAGTTAGCCATTATCTCATTAAGCCATCTAATATGCTGGCAGAGGAAAAAAAAGGCAAACTGAAATTTTAATTTAATAAGCTTTTATCAGTTTATCAACTTAAAAAATCTTTAGGTTGTTCGAGTTTCAAAGTTTAATGAAAAATCTTAGCTCAAGGGCAGAATATAGCTTCTTGTTTTCTTCTTATAAAATACAAAGTAACATTTGCAAAAATAATCCCCAAATGTATGACCAAAAGAAACAGGGGTATATGTAGTCATAGATGAGTATAACACAGGGCCATTGTGATTAAAAAAAACAAAAAAAAAACCCCAAAAACTAAGGTACATAAAGTTTACCTCAAAAAAGAACTTCAGACCCTGCACATTTGCTGAATACATTTGGCTGTATTTCTAAGTGAAGAAGGGAGAGAATAAACACTAGAATTTTTGTGGTCACCAATATATAAAACCATATTATCTTAATCTTTAGACTTCAACAGCTTATTTGTGGATGCCAGTTGCATCTTCTCCATCTTGCATTGGAGCCATGAGGTTAGGGTTGTTTGCTCTTGTGTATGCACAAGCCAACAGGTTAATACACTAATAAAACATTTGCACCCTCCTAGCTGTCACAATTGAAACATAGGATATTATCCATTCCACATTCCTGTTTTATACAAATATGAGGCAGACTGTATCCACGGATACTGAAAAATGCCATGGAAGCACACCTACAACTCTCTCTCTCCCAATGGACTTAATTACAAACTGCACACATACAACTCAAGCCTTTTCAGGCCTGTCACCACACACTCCCCACAAGGAAAAAGAACAAATTAGGAATAAAAGTCACAACTTTGTGTACAACTCAAATTGAATATCCAATTATAAATTGGTACATCAAGTTGTAAGATATTTAACCAATCTTGTTAAAAAAATTCTTGGGCAAAAAATTTTTAAAAACATCCCAAGATTTTTAAAAAACATTTGTGCTATGCAACTTATAGGAACCCTGAAATCACTTCACTGGGTTTTAATCAAGGTATTTGTGCACCAAATAAAGAAAAGGAAAGAAAGGAAAGAAAAAGGGGGGAAAAAAAGAAAAACAAAAAACCCCCCAAAACCCCAAATCTAACTTCCACTTACAATTTAGAATATACTAATGCATCAAAGATCTGTATGAAATTAAATTAAGGCTTCTTCTGTGTAGTCATTTGTGTCATTTTAATTTTACATGGCCAACCTTGAAAAAGTCCGTCTTAAACATTGCTATTGACCACTGCACTCACTGCAGCATGTTACTTGTCACTTCGAATAATTACATTGCTGCTACTTCTATGTTGAAGCATGCCTTTGAAACACTGTAGTTATTCAATATTTACAATGTTTATCACTTAAACTCCATGTAAAAGCACAAGTATGACTGTCTGACTTTAATATAAACACCATACTTGGAATTTGTCCCCAAAATGAAATGGAATATACTACATTTTTGATAACCAACACTTTCAAAGTTTGAAAACATGTCTTAATGTGGACCACCAACACTCGCTCAAGGAGCTCCTATGACGTTGCTCCTTATTGAGGCTGCAAGCTTTCAGTCTTTCATTTTCTGTAACTTAGAGAAATAAGCATTTCTTCCACAGCGATTCCCACATCGTGTATTTCTTCTGAAATCACACTTTTCCTGCTGACTTCAATGTGGTCCACCTCAGGGGATGGGAGGGGAGTATCAGAATTCTGGACGAACTGATGTGACTCTCAGTTTTTCACGATACTCCCTTTTTTGCTCTTTTAAAAACACAGTGAGTTAAAATACTGAACAGCAAGATAAAAACGGAATAGTGTCTAAGAATCAAAATGTATTACCCATTTCTCCTATTATATCAAAATTTATAGTCAGAATTGTCTTTATTGACTTTATTTTAGTTTTTTGTACACAAAGAAAAATCATGTTCATATCCATCATGAACAAAAACTTAAAAAGGCAGAACTAGAAGACACGTGTCCTTCACCAAGCAAAGCTGTGCTAAAGGTTCCAAACATTTCAATTTTTAAAATAAATATTTTCATTTTCCGATGTTTACTTTTCATGTCTTCAGAGTGTCACAGGAGACTGCAGCCTATGGTGAGTTACAAGTGTGTTTAGAGTCCCAGCTCACTGTGTTGGGAAACTCGCCATTCCATATCCCGCTTGGTTTGGAGGGGGTATTACAGGGGGGAGGAGCTTGTCCTTGAGGAGGCTGAGCACCAAATCCACCCATCCAAGCAGCAGAAGGTGATTGACTTGGAAGAAAGGGGGAAAAAAAATCTTCAGCAAACACAATAAAAAGATAATCTATACAGCTGTACAAAGATCTGGCAGTCTAATCACAGAACACAAAGATCAACCCTGAATCTACACAACAAACGGAAGAACACACCTACTACCGTTAAGTCTTAAGGCTGCTTTTCATTGGTTTTTACTTTGGTGCTGGTGCTGGGGAACCAAGCCTTGTTTATACAATACAGAGCTCTACAACCCAGCACAGTCTTGTAAAGATAATTACAACTTACCTCCAGTCTGCAGACTACCTGAAAGCTGATTTTTAAAACATAATAAATGAAAGGCTGGGCCTTTAATCCCACCACTTGGGAGGCAGAAGCAGGTGAAACTTTCTGAGTTCGAGGTCAAACTGGTCTATATAGTTTATAGGCCAACCAGGCCTTATAGTGAGACCATCTCCACAGCGAGGGCTACACAGAGAGACCCTGTCTCAAAAATAAAAATACAATAATAACAACAACAAAACATCAATAGAGCCAGTTGTAAGGCCTCCTATCTGTAATGCCAGTACCTGGAAGGTTGGGACAAGACTGTTGTAAATCTAAGTCTAAAGTCAGCCTGGGTACAAAGTGAGATCTAAGCCACTCTGGGCTAACATGAAACACTGTCTTCCAAAATTGAAAATGAATGACTTAGCAGGTGTAAGTCTTGTTACAGCCCTTGACTCTTGCAGTATTCTCAATGAACCCATGACAATAAAGGTCTAGCTCAGCCTGGGGAAAAGTGGTGCAATGAATCCAGTCTACCACTATCATAAAAAGCAAAGCTCTCTATGTCACTTAAGTTCTGAAGATGTCTTATATAGGCCCAACAAATACAAAAACAACATGTTTCTGAGCATATCTAGACAAAGATCTTCTATACACACAAAATTACATGAAAGTGCCACTATAGATGAGCCTACCAGCTGCTTAGAGGTCACACTGCATCCTCCATCTCTGTCATTAAAAGCATTACAAATCCTATTTCCTGAGATTTGTTATGGTAACATCTAAAGCCCAAATGTCCCCATCATTTCAATAGACTCTCCCCTAGGAGAGCACAGATTTTGCTTCTGACAGAAGCTCATCTGTTCTACAATGGAAAAACCAAAACAACTCACTCTACTCCAAATCCTTGCTGGTTCCACGGCTGCCCATACACTCCATAGGGAGGTACTTGCCACCCATTTGCCATATACTGCCCATACTGCTGTGGGCTTCCGTAAACTTGGCTCCACTGGCCCCACTGACTGTAGTCAACCTAGGAGAAACCAGATGGCTGTTAGGGGAACCATAAGGATACACCGTGTTAAAGAAAGAGGGACAAGGAAGAGAAAAACTAAGTAAGCACCCTTCTGTGAATAGGATCTGTTATTTATCATTGTCTAAGTTATGGGGTGGTGACACCTGCGGAAAGAAAGTATTAAGATTCAGTTAATACCGCAAAACAATTGTGAAATAGCATTTTACACAATCAACTGAAAGCAGCTATCTGCTTTATTTTACTCTTTAGTTTACAATTTCCAAAGCTCCTACGTAGGTATGTAAGATGGAAACTTAAAAGATGCTAAGAAAGATGGAATTACCTGTTGGAAGTTTTTAGTCATATCAGGAGATTCTTTACCCCAATAGCATTTAACTACATGTCCTTCGATTGTAGTGCCGTTCACAGAGACAATGGCATGGGCTGCACTTTCATGAGTTGAAAATCTAGGAACAGAAAACAGTAAGGTTTTGCCTTCAATCTTTAAGAACTTGGGCAAATAATACAGGAACTCATTAACTGACCCCTTTCACTTGGCATTTTTCTTAAAGTATCTATTATGGAAGTAAAGTGACATCTAGCAAGCATCCAATAATGTAAGTGAAAGGAATAAAGCAATGTAAGAGTAAAAATGATGTCATAGCTTAAGCATTACCTGACAAACGAATAGCCCTTCTCTGGAAATACTCTTATTTCCATAATTTGTCCAAATGGTGAAAACGTTTGTCTCATAAGCTGATCTACATAAAGAAAAATATACAAAGAAAATATTAAAGCTCATGCTAACCATGAAACATATGCTAATGGTGCTGAAATACTAACAGAGAAGGCAATTAAGAAACCAAATACTACCAGGCGTAGTGGCACACGCCTTTAATTCCAGTACTCAGGAGGCAGAGGCAGGTGGATCTCTGTTAGTTCAAGGCCAGCCTGGTCTACACAAGTGAGGCCAGGACAACCAGGGCTACACAGAGAAACCCTGTGTCGGAAAAAACAAACGCCAAATACTATACCTGTTAGCCCCGAAGCGATTCCTCCACAGTACACAGTACAGTTTTTTGGACTTGACTGGTTTACTACATCTTCAAATCTTAACTGCTTAGTGTTAGCTATATGAAGAAAAACAAAACAAAACAAATAATAAATAAATAAATTTGGACTGTTATACATAGTATTATAAAACTACTTTTGAGGGCAGGACTGGGAGGGGTGGAAAGAGGACACTGTGATGGAGATGTAACCTGAAGTAATAAATATTAAAAAAAAAAAACTGCCAGGCGGTGGTGGCGCACGCCTTTAATCCCAGCACTCGGGAGGCAGAGGCAGGCGGATCTCTGTTGGTTCGAGGCCAGCCTGGTCAACAAAGTGAGTCCAGGACAGCCAGAGCTGTTATACAGAGAAACCCTGTCTCAAAAAACCAAAAAAAAAAAACTACTTTTGAGCTAATGTTATATAGCTCAGTGGTAGAATGTTTGCCTAACATGTGCAAGGTCCTGGGTTCGATGCCCAGCACCACACACACACACACACACACACACACACACACACACACACACACAC
>CAJQZJ010004755.1:11146573-11160830 GCA_907164525.1 Lophiomys imhausi | reverse complement strand
AAAACCACAAAAATGTAGCCGGGGATGGTGGCATACACCTTTAATCCTAGCACTTGGGAGATGGAGGCAGAGGCAGGCAGATCTGTGTGTGACCAGGCTAGCCTGGTCTATATAGAGTTCCAGGACAGCCAGAGAGACCTTGTTTCAAAAACAAAATATATAGAAATAAGTCTAGTTTACCTCCAATCAAAACTAGGGTTGTGGCTACTAAAATTTACAACATTTCGTATTGCTACCCAGATTGGGTAAAATGTATTCCTTTTCTAAAAGAGGAAAAAAGAAAAATAAAAATAGAAAAAATTCAAAATTTAGAACTAGTTCCTCCTCCTCCCCTCCCCCTGCCCTCATGGCTTGGTGCAACCACCTACTATCTCCTCTACCTATCTACTGCCACCTTTTCCAGACCTTAACCCTCACCTCTCCCACTTTCTACAAGAACAAAAAACAAAAAAACAAAACAAAACAAAACAAAACAACCTCCTTATACCAAAACAAGTAGTCACTGAAATGAATCTTCCATCTTTCAAAACAGGCAGGTTAGCTAGGCATGATTATACACACCTGTAACTCTAGCACTTGGAAAACAGAGGCAGGAGGATCAAAAGACTATGAGGTGAAGGCCGGCACGATCTACACATATACACACATATGAAAGACACCACCTTTAAAAAAAAGCCTAATATACTGTAGATTATGGTTTGTCTTCCAGCGTCAAACATATACTTGTCTATGGGAAACATATTCTGAGATCCTAATGGATGCCTGAAATCTATGATAGCATCAAGTCCTCTTTACATTGTTTTTCTTATAATACCTATTCCATCTTTTTTGTTTGTTGTTTTGAGACAAATACCACATGACTCTGGGTGGCCAGAAATGCTGGTCCATCTTAACAACACACTGTGGCCAGCACTCACTAAGTGAAGTTTTATGTGCAACAAAAAAAAAGTTGTTTTTTTTTTTTTTTCATTTTTCACACTATCACAGAAGATTCACTCTTACTGCTGATACTCACAAACTCAGCATGTATTTTTCTTTTCTTACTAACTGAAGAATTTTCATCTTTTCACTTAAAGGAAGCACTTTACAGCTTATCCTTGGGATTTCTGAATTGTCAGCATTGCTTCACACTGGAGCCATTACTAAGTTCCCATTACTGGAACATGAACATTAAATAGATGCTTAATAGTCATCTGATGGCAGGTGACTATGAAGCATGGGTGGGCAGCATTTACAATCGGACTATTTTGGACATAGAATACTTTTTGTCTCATTCTGGGCAAGAAGAGATTAACCACACCACTCAGATAATTCAAAACTTTTGAATTCGGCTGGGCACAGTGTCACACACCTTTAATTTCAGCATTCAGGAGGCAGAAGCAGGTCAGTCTGGTCCACATAGCGAGTTCCAGAACAGCCAGGGCTACATAGAGAGACCTTGTCTCAAAAACAAAACCCAAACTTCTAAGTTGTTTTCTTGTGAAAATGTCCATGTCCATTTATATTCTGAACTGAAGCTGGCCACAGGTAAGGGAAGACTACTATATCTAAATATTCACACTAAACCGTTTGATCCATGTTTAAAAACTTAAAAGCCAAATCTCAACTCAACTTCCAGATGTTAAAATATTTAATGTTTGCCTTAAAGTTAAATATTACACACTATTATATTGTAAAAACTAGAGTTTATGATAACATCTAATAGAAGAAAAAAAATCAAAACATGGTAAGCTTCAGGGCTATGTAGCAAGACTGTCTCAATAATAAAGACCAAATTTTTTTTAAATCATAAAACAAAACAAACAACAAAAAACCCCAGAATTCTTTATATAAAAAAGTCAAATTTATAAAAGGAAATTGTCTAGATATTCCTTCCTGGAGTCCATGTCCTTTAGAAACTAGACCACCGTGTCAAGCAACACTCAGTTGAGTCCTTACCTTAACTAGCCTGGTCACCATTATTGGATGACATAAATGTCAAAACAGAAAAATAGAATTTTAAACTATTTACAAATTCAAATATAGAACTGTAAGACATGATCAAATTGTAAAGAGTTCTTCTTACTCTTCAAATGCCTGTATGCACAGAGTTTTTAAAATATTTATCAAATGTCTCTCAAAAACATTCTATGAGTCTTTCCTTTCTCCATCCTCTGCACTCCTCATGAAGTCATTCTGAGCCAACCCAGACACTGAAAGTGCACATTAACCATTCATCAGTGACCTCTCTGCCTGTCACCTGATCTTTTTTCTGTTCTTCTACACAATTCAAAATAGTTGACTACCATCCTCCCTCCTGTAAAAGTTCTCTTCTGTTGGTGCCACCAGATATCTGTTGTCCCCACTTCCTCACTGGAGAATGTTTCAGAAGGTCTGTCATTCCTTAACTCTGACTTGGAACTCTTCAATGCTGAGTTGTTCCAAGCTCCAGGCTTCAGGGGCTCCACTCTCCTTTACCATCTCTCTCTAGGTGATCTTACCTAGACCCATGGCTTCAAAAATTACTGTACCCTTCAGTGCTGGTCTCTCTGGAATTCCAACTCTCATTTATCCGACTGCCTACATATAACCTCCCATTTGTATAGCCAAAGTGTACCTTAAATTTAACACTGCCAAAACAGAATTCTTGATTGCCACCACTCCCCCATCCATCCTGTGACTTTCTCAGTCATTCTCATTTTAGCTAGTAGCATGTTAACACCCACACAACTGACAAGAATCTTAAGTCTCCCTTGATTCCTGTAACGTTCTAGTCCAATTGCTCCTACCTCCAAAATAAAAACTCTGAACTCACCTACACTGTAATACTCAGCAATCCACCATCTCTTTATACAGACTAGCAGAATAAACCCACCTGTTTTTTTTCCTGCTCTTGTACCCTACAATTCTCCACAAATTATTTTCCACAAAGAGAAATCTTTAAAAATATAAGTTAGACTGTCTTCTCCCTACCCAAACCTCTCCAATGACCTGGCATTACAATGTCAACTCTGCCCTGGCCCATACTGCCCTATGTGATTCTGAGTCCTGTCTGCCTTGCTAGACTCTTTCCCCATCACCACCCTCCAGCACCCATCAGACTCCAGTCACCCTCCCCACCAAGTTAAAGCCTGTTATTTTGCTTTCCCTCTGCTCCAGTCTTTAACACAGACGGTGCCATCTTGATATTCCTGCCTAGACTAAGAGGTGACATGTTCCCTTACACATGGCCTTTGCCTCATCCTCCACTCAGACATCATAGAACATTTATTCTGTGTTCTTATCTTTTTTCATCTGAAACTTCCTTTGCTTCTCTACTGTATTCACAGTGCCTTCAACAGTGCCTATGGAAAGTTTATTTTTCATTAATGAAAGAATAAATGTAGAATCAAAGTTAGGAGTGAAAGAAGGAAAAATATATACCAGACTAGAAGGTAACTGTCGTCAACTAAAAGATTAAAGGGCCAACGCTTTTCACAGATTTTCACAGTTCCCCATTTTAGGCTAGACACCAGTTCCTCAGAAACCAGTACCATTTTGTGCTCTTCCAAGCACCTGTCTCATCACCTACTGGCATCTCTATGACTAATTCCACTTCAAACTCCATCTAAGTATCTACTGAATGAAACTGTAATGGGACACAGATCTGCTTTTCCTTTTTCACAAGCTCTCCTCTTATATCTCAGGCTCCATCAACACTCTTCTCCTCGTGGGATCTTCTTCCTCAGACTCCACTATGAAGAGTGTCTACTGTCCTTCGGCTTCAGTCTGTGCTCTGACTCCTAGAGGAGACTTCCCATGGCCGACCACAATGGATATTCTCCTGATGATCCCCTAGCATGTATATTCTATATCCTACCTGAGTGTTGACTTCAGTCCCACCAGCCTGTAAAATCTCATGAGGATAGGAACTCTCTTCCTCACCACTTACCACAGCATCTGGTATACAGCAGTCAAGAAAAGTTGGTAAATAAGCGGAAAGGAAGAAAAGAGTAACTGACACAGAAGTCACTGGGCACAACTAAGTTCTTAACTGAGAAAAGTAAAAATCTTTCTTTGAAAATAAGACAAAACTTTTAGATTTTATTTTGGTAGTAGAGGTTGAACTCAGGTCAGGACCTTGCACACTGCCAAGTGCATGCTCTACCACTGAGCTACATCTCTAGCCAAATAAAATTATTGTAACCTAAAAATATAGGTTTAAATTCCTATGTGCAGAAAGTTGTTCAGGCCTTGGTATTTTCTAAAGATATGTAAGATGCATGCTGCTCTACTGAGCACATAATAACCGAATTCTGACTTCAAAACATACCAATCCCTGATCTTGAAATGTAAACTGAGGGATTGCCTTTGCATTAGAATATATGAAATACCATCATCCTCCATCTTTCCCAGACAGGCTATTTATAAGCAGAACCACCTGCAGGTAACCACATCATGAAGGACTACGAAATGTCAGTGTAGGCTTTGCTTTCTCACTCCAGACTACATTCTCCACCTAGCTTACTGGCCAAATCAATGGATTAAGTCAATACCACAAACAACGAATCCCTCCAACACAATAATTTGAGGCTTAAATTAAAATGAGTTTTAAAATGGTATTAAAACAATTCATGTACCATGTAAAAATGTTCAATGTCAGGCTAATGGATCGCACGTCTAGTCGGGAAGACCTTACCTCTGTTATCATTTTACAGCTTTTACAGGGTCCAATCTGACTGAATAACTGAAGAATAAGGACTTCTGTCACATCTCTGGAGAGGTTACCTACGTATCTGAATGAGAGAAAAAACAAACAAAAACCCCATTATCAGCAATGTTTCTTTAGCTATAGCTCTAATGTGTTGTTTTAATTTATTCTTTTATTTCAAGTTCCTGTCTTTGATAAATTTTTTTCATTAAGCCTAGCCCTATAAAAATAGCTATATTTTCTATTTCAGAATACCTTATAACATAAATATGACAAATATTGATTTACTGAAACATCCAGATGAACTAATACTAAACAGTACTTGTTAGTGGGCTCATCTTAATACCGCCAACCAAAAAAAAATTACATGAACAAAGAAGAGGGTGAGAGTCAAGCTGTTTTGGCAAAGAAAAGGGTAGGTGGGGCAGGGAGCTGAGGTCTGTTTCTGTTTTGGCTAAAGAAGACTGTCATTGATGGTACATCTTCATTGCTTTTTGTTCAAGAAAAAGGGAATTCAAAAATTTAAACTTGTTAGTTTAAAAAAGTATCAGGGTCAACAAAAGACAATCTTAATGTAGATAGTAAAAGAAGTTTAAGAAGAGTTCTTTAGAAATTCAGAGAAAATTAAGATAAACCCAAAAAATACTTCTGACTGGATATTTAAAGGTTTGATGTTTTCCCCATAATTACCAGTTGATTAAAATTTTTAACAAGAATAAAGAAAAATCACCACCTTACCCCCAAGAGATGACCACCTTGGTTTATGCCTTACACACCTTGGTCTACTATATCTTACACTATGGGTTTAACTTAATAAACTGCCAAGTCTCCTGGTTCTCAACAAGTAACACCTTAAATGTACATTTCTTTTGTACCACTTCAAAAAGGCAAACATTACTTGTAAACTATGTGACATAGTTTCTTTTGGGAAGTAAAACAACACCATTTTACTTTTCTAACCACAATATAACATCAGGAAACAATGCTCAGACCAAAATAAGGCTTGCAACAGTTGCCTCATTAAATATATAAAAAGTTTTCAAATGAAACATGCTAAAAGAAAAAGGGGAAAGAAAGCTATGGTTAAGAAAAACCTAAAAAGATCAGTTAAGAATGAGTAGGAACTGGGGCTGGAGAAGTGGCCCAGCCATTCAGCATGCCTGCTGTTCTTGCAGAGGAGAGAATTCGGTTCCCAGCACCCAGGTCTGGCATCTGGCAGCTAACAATGCCTGCAACTCCAGTTCCAGGTGATTCAACCTCTTCTTCTGACCTCCTCCCACACCTGTGTGCCCACACATACATACATGTAATGCACACAGGCACACGTACACACACACATTAAAATGAAAAAACTTAATAGGAAGAAAATGAGTAGCAGCTTCCCAGCTTATTAAGAACTTTACAGTGGTTACCAATAACCTCAGGGTACATGTTCTAAGGCTGAAATACAAGTCTATTGCTACTGAAATAAAAGAACAAGCTAGCTGACAAACTGGTTTAGTTCTAGCATGCCATTTTTTCCTTACAATTTAAATGGAGTTCACCCACTGTTGTCTATGCAGCAATTTTTTTCCAGCAGTAGCAACTAGCTAAAGAATTATGAACCAGCTATAAACAACTGCTTGCCCCTTTTCACTCATAGAGGTTTTATGAGCCTGTAACCATGAAATAACTTACTTTTGTAAAAGAGACCCAGTGTAAAGGAAATGAGCAAGAAATCTTGATTTTCTAAACACTATATTCATCTAACCAGTAGTACACTCATTTCTGGGAGAGGACAAGGGATAGCAGTGATTTTTAAATGTGAAGCTAGCCAGTAACAAAAATAAACAACAGATCATCATTTTACTATAGCAAAGTTTTAAGTCTGTGTTAATGTTTTAAAATATTCATTTAAGAAAAAACAATGCCTGTTACTTTTCACAGCTAAGTTACAATACAAGCTGGTTTTGTTTAACAAGACTTTCACTCTAAGTCAACCATTTCCAATCAGGAAATTGCCAGGTTGTAGAGGCACACTGATGGCTATAATTGATTTCCCTATCTAGCATTGTCAAAGATCAAAACTGTTAACATTTAGGTTTAGAATGCCATAAAATATTTTCAGAAATGCCCAGTGCTAAGGCATCCTATTTTTCAAATACTTCCACTAAGATTTAACTGCTAAAGGAGCAGACTAAAATTTAAAAGCATACAAAGCCTTGCCTAACTAGAGGGCATCTGAATTTGTCAAGATGAAAAGGACTACAATTCAGTATATAATTTCATCTACTTTTACCTAAATTTTAAACTGACTTTTCTACTTAAGGTTCTGTAATTTATGTATCTAACAGAGCACAATTTATATTTTTACAAATATTGTAATATATAGTGCCTTTTATATATCCAAATAATAATAATAATCCACCCCAGAATAATTCTAACAAAGGTATTTAAGACAAGGTTCAAAGCTGAATCATCTTGGTAGCTTACTGAATTGATATATTTCTCTCCAAACACTATTTTCTATACTTCACCTTCTGCTGTAGCTAAGTAGTAGTAAGCACATTCTAAAGCTCCAAGTTTTTAAATATGCAGTTTCTACCAGAAGAACATGTACAAAACAGCACAAGAGGACAAACGGCTTGAGTTCTTATAGTAACAGAAAACACTTAGAAAATTTCAAAATGATCTTTAACTCAAGGGAAAAAACAAAAACAAAACAAGGAAAACGCATACCTTACAGTCTATTTTGTCTTCTAAGAACAGGAACTGTAGGAACTGAAGCTTTAATAACTGAAAATGATACCTTTATCTCTAACATTGGGTCTAAGAGTCAACTGGAGACTAGAAAATTTGGCAGTTTCACAGCAGGCCTTAGAAGCTCACATCGTCAGTGAACTACTTCCTATGTCCAAGTGGGCAAAAATTAAGACCACTGTGCTTTGCAGGAAGCAAATGACAGCTTTTCCACTGAATGTGCTATCACTGTGAAAAGTAGCCCCACCAAGGCAGCAAGCAATCACCAATACTTCTATTCAAAATACGGTGGTGCTAAATTTCCATAAAGGTAGTTTTTCGATTATTCTTAAGTTCCTATACAAAAGGGGATTTTCAACAATAACCCTCAATAGCTCTCTAAAGGACTGTCCCAAGTTGTCACTACTTGATTTTAGGAAGGAGGCAAAGTGGGAGAAAGACATGGTACTGTAGGGTAACAAACTTGACCATGGACCTCTAAAGGATGAACCCACACACACTTTAAGGAAACAAAGATGACTAAGTTGAACCAGCTTGATTATAGCCACAATATAGCTAAATCAATGGTGCAGCCACATCTATGAGCTCTGATATTGTTTTATTCTGGTTTGTTCACAAATATTTAGAACACATTCTAAATCAATGGCTTATTTCCTTTTTACTGAGTATCAAGAAAGAATAGCCTTAGAGGATGGCATTGACTACCATGGTTTTATCTCAGATCCGCAATTTGTAGGTTTTAGTACACCACATAGATGACTAGAGTAAACTACAATTGACTTTATTATAACATAGTGTCACACTGTGGGTTCAGATACCACAGACCAAATCACTGTACTGGAAAGATACAATCCAAGGCTGAAACATGTCCTACAATGCTAGTCCACTTAAAACACCAGTATCACATACTGTGATCTCATTGGTTTGTGTTCAAGATCACTAACACATAATAACCCAAAATAAGTATCAAATGAGAATGAGGAATATAAGAAAGCAGACATTTAAAGCAACTATATGACAAACAGGTTTTTGGACTCAACATCAAGGCAATTCTATACTACTTTAAATACCAACAAATAAATTAGTAATACTGTAGATAATAAATATTTAAAGACCTACCTAGGCTATAAACACCATATTGTTTTCTGAAGATAGAACCATATGTCTTAGCTTGTGTGTGTCTGCAGGAAGAAAACCTTACTAGTAACACACAGGCATTTAAAAGTAAACAAGTAAAAATAAATTTTATTTAGAGTACATTGTTTTAAAACATAGTAGCCACTTGAGAAACTTAATCCATAATCCACAATGCAAAAATATAGGCTCATCCTAATCCATAAATCACAATGCAAAATACAGGCTCTTCATAAACAAAATCATACTGTTGAACATTTGCTTTGATGTCAAGACTTTACATTAGGTTCACACACACACACACACACACACACACACACACACATATAAATCAACAAATTTCAGGAAGTATGACACAATGTCGGCCTATAATTTAAATCAATCACAATTTTTAAAACAAGACAATACTAATTTAACCAAAGAAGTACAATTGTAAAATATTTGAGGACCTCTTATGCTCCAAGGAGCGAACTAAGTGCAGGAAGGGTTAAGAGCTAGGAAGCAGTACAGTCCTTACATTTAAAAGCAAAACAAAAACCACCATGACTTCCCACGGAGAAAAGTGGGAAAAGGAAGACACATTACACATACAGACATACGGGAACTACAGAGCTTAAGATGTTTATTCACTCATAAGTACACATCACAGTTTTAGATAACCAAACATAGACAATTGAAATGTGTTTCAGAAAAAAAGACAAGAGATCCAAGATGGTAAATGTATGAAATATTAAAATTTAGCTCTGGCTTAGAGGAGAAGAGCTGATAGTGGATGCAAAGACAATTACAGGAATAAAAGAATCAGAAAAGGCATACTATGTAACAGACAAAAGCAGGGAACCTCTTCTAAGGAACAAATAGATGCAGTTAATGAGACATGAGAATTTACCAATTGTCCAGTAGCTATTAAGATGCAATCAATGATGCCATTTCAGGCATCTGAGATACAATGTACCTGTCATCTTCCTTAATATGCTTGCTAGGCCTTAAATCTAGCTTCCCCACATGCTTCTATCCCAGTACACACCACTAGCTATTAAATACCAAGCCTTGGCTTAAATAAATGTTGAAGAGCAAATTTCAAGTTTTGTCTCAATTATCTTTTTTTCTGGGAAGACAGAAATGGAAAAATCACATATACATACACACACACACACACACACAAACAAACAAAATATTACTACCAAATTTTTCATTCAGGGGTATGATATGTTTAGGATGTTTTCCAATTCCTCAAACAAGATGTTAAGAGAAATAAGAACGGAAAGTATAAACAATGCTCAAAAAATAATAATTTGTATCATTGACTACAGAGATGGACCTTCTTTATTGAACATATTTTCTGTGGTAAGAATGAAGCTCTGAGAAGCTAGTCAAGGTCCTGGGTGTCCATCCACCGTCATCCACTCCCCAAAAAGTACTTTCCCCATCAGCTAACCCAGCCAAGTGGACTCTGATCATACCAATCAATACCAGGCAGAGAGAGGCAAGAAACAAAGCAGCAGGCTGACTCTGTGTATTTACTCCAGGCAGGAGTAGTAGGCCTGGAGAGGCTGGGAAAACCCAAGGTGCTCACTTTAAACAATGAATTGGAAATTACTCAGACGAAGAAAAAAGAGGGCCACACTATTTGGAAAGGAATACAGACGCTGACTCATCACTCTGCATTGGAAAAGGAAGAAACGCCAATTAAGCGGTTGGAAGATGCAATTCATTCATTAGATTGGACTTCAGGTGAAACCCGACAGCTAGACCGCGAAAAACAGCACTCAAAAGAGACGCTTCAAATAGCGGGAGAAGACATCCTTTTTATCGAACTCTGATGGTCCCGACGCACAAACGGATTAGGAAGCGACATCACCAACTGAGCGAAAGGAGTTTGACTGGTTGTCAGTTTGGCGTAGGGAGCGCTCAAAGTAAACTTCGTTATCCAAGGGACAGAGGTAGTGCACAGCGGCAAAAGGCAATTCCTTTGGCACTTCAAAAAGCAGAGGGCGCTGGGCGAGTGTTTCTGACAGTGTGGGGCACGTGGGGCAGAAAGAGACAAGGGGATCCTCTGGTTAAAGAGTGGTAGACTGAAGAGAAGGACCCGGAGCGACTAAGTCTGAGGACGTGGACTGCTGAGGACGTGGACTGAGTCTGTGTTCATGCCAAAGGATGCAGCAGTGGTCCCACCCCCCCACCCCACCCCCAGCCAAGCCCTGCCCCGTGGGGACCCCACAGCTCCCCTCTCAGCTCCGGGACCCCAAAGCACTAGGAGAGGAGGAGGTTTCCCGGGCTTGACAGCCTCAGCCGTGCACAAGCCCAGCCTAGCAAGGGTGTGCAAAGAAGGCATCGAGAGTAAAAGGTCGAGACCAGCCCTAGACCCTAGGAAGTAACTGTGTTTGAGAGGAAGGGAGGGTTTCCTTCTCTGGGAAAAGGGGACAGATGAGGAATGCACTTCGCAGCCGCACCACCGCGACGCCCCGCTCTCAGCTTCGGGTCCTGATCTCCTTCTCCCTCCCTCAGCATCCCGCAATGCTCGGGGTGCTCGGTGCCTGGCACCCCCGGTCTCGGGTACTCACAGAGTCCGGGGCTGTCCGTCGTCTTCCATCATGGTGGGTGCGACGGAGTGATCCCGGGACAAGGGGGAGGGCAGGGCTGGGGAGGGGAAGGGGTGGGAAGGAAGGGGAGGGGGGCTCCGGGCGCCGGCTGGAGACAGAGGAAAAGGTACTGAACCCCGCTCTCGGGTTCGCTCCCTCCAGCCCGCTCCGGACACTGCGCTCCAACCAGGAGGAGCAGGAGGAGGAGGAGGATGAACAAAATGGCCGCCACCACCAGCCAGGCAGGAAACGCGGCAGGGCGCAGGCGCGGCCCGCCAGGTCACTGCTCAGGCGAGCTGCGACGGCCTGTCCGGCAAAAGTAACTGAAGAGACAGAAAGCTCGGCCGAAGAGTACACACTGAGACTGGACACGACGGACCTCGTCGTTGCTGTGGGCCTGCTGGCTTGCAGAGACCTAGCCAGCTCCAAAAGAGACCCGACACAGAGAAAAAAGCCGCGAAGTCAAGTCTCTGGGAATTGTGGTCCCGGGAAAGTGGGGGAAGCCCTTCTCCGGTGGCCTTCTGGGAACTGTAGTTCGAGGAAGACCCGGCGCCTGCCGTAGCGCGAAGGAGAGATTTCTGGGTAGTGTAGTCGTACGTGAGACCGTGCCGCTACAAAGTAGCTGGCGTGTGGAGAGAGAGCGAGGAATAAAAAGCGGGCTGCCGAAATGAGAGAGGAGCTGTCCGGGAAGTAAACTACAAATCCCAGAGTGCCTCGCGCCGGGGCCCGCCCCAGGATCGCCCCTAGCATCTTAAGGCTCTTCTGTTGGTCCAGTGTGAGCTTCTGCTCCGCCTCCGTCCAGCCCCAAAGCGGTTTCTTCAACTGCGGATTAGGAGGTGTGCTGGCTCCGCGTGGTTCCCCAGCCAGTCAGCCTTGCTGGCCTCTTCCCTCAGAATTGCTGGTCCGTGTTCAGCAACCGTCGTCTCACGCGACGGGTAGGAGGGAGGCAACTCTGAACCGGACCCGGAGGAAAGTGGCGGACATAGGGCTGCACCAGAGCTAGCCTGGTCCTTGAACGTGTTTTCCTACAAAATAGGCCTTTCTAGCCTAGGTATACCGCTTGTAACTTGCTTTACAAGATCCACAGGGATCGCTACCCATTATCTTATCGGATTAGTGGGCAAGGAGACAAAAGGGCAGTCCTTTGTGCAAATGACTTGTGCCTCTACCGCTCTTTCAAAATCTTAGTTAAAACCAAAACATTCGCGTGGTGGCGCACAGTACTGCTGAGCAGAAGGATAATGGATTTAAAAGGCCAGCCTAGTAATAGATACCAAGACCTTATTAAAAAAAAAAAAACACTAATAATCAGTTAAAAGAGTAAAGAAGCTCAAAGCTCATGCTGAAACATGATCTGGGGTTAGGTTTTGGGAGACATGGAGTGCTAGTCTTGAGTTGCTAGAGCAAGAGGAGGTAGCATCATGTCAAAAGAATCTATTTGAGAAATCGGCCGGTGGTGCCTGTGACCCACGCCTTTAATCCCGGTGCTCAGGAGGTGGGCGGATCTCCGAGTATGAGGCCAGCCTGGTCTACAGAGTGAGTTCCAGTACAGCTAAAGCTTTACAGAGAAACCCTGATTTTTTGTTTGTTTGTTTGCGGGGGACAGGGAGGCCATCTACTGGGAATCTACTGGACTGAGCCAGAGCTTCATCTGACAGGCAATGAAGAGCCATTCAGAGGTTTAGAGATTTTAATCTTTTTTTAAAAACAAACATTGAATTTGGGTGTGGTGACACACCCCTTTAATCTCAGCACTCAGGAGACAGAGGCATGGAGATCTCTGTGAGTTCCAGGCCAGTCTGGTGGTCTACATAGTGAATTCCAGGACAGCCAGAGCTGTTAAACCGAGAAACCCTGTCGGGGTAGAGGGTTGAGTGTTGGACCTAGTAGGTAGAGAACTACAATTAATCATAACCATAATTCAATTCACTGGTGCATGACTAATCCAATGTATATTTCTTGTTACTATTGTAACAAATTATACATCTAAACCAACGTGCATTATCTTACAGTCTTAGAGGTCAGAAAGGCAAATTCAGCCAGGCATAGTGGTACGTGTCTGCAAATCCAGCTCTCAGGAAGTAGATCAGGTTTTCGAGGCCAGCATGAGCTACCTAAGATAGACCCTGTCTCAAAAGGGGGGTTGGGGTAAGAGGAAATGGGCTAAAATCAACTGTTTTTTTTTTGTTTGTTTGTTTGTTTTGTTTTTGTTTTTCAAGATAGGGTTTCTCTATGTAACAGAGCCCTGACTGTCCTGGACTCACTTTGTAGACCAGGGTGGCCTCGAACTCACAGATATCCACCTGCCTCTGCCTCCCAAGTGCTGGGATTAAAGGCATGTGCCACCACCACCCGGCCACTTCAAGATTTTTAAAACATGCGAAATGCCCCACCTCTTTTATATTAAAATGGTCACATATTCTGGGGATCCTTGATGTTATTCAATTTACATAATTTAGTGAGTTTTAATAATACAGTATCATTATATTAATTTATCCCAGTCTTCCTTCACTTTAGGTATATGACTCTAAATTCTGTCTTTACCATTTCTTGCTCTCTTATTAAGTTTTGTTCTATATACATATGCTCCTTAAAAGTGCATGCACATTTAAATCATCTTTTAGATTCATCTCCCTCTGCTTCCTCACTACAAACTTAACTGGACCACTGCCTCATACTCCCATCACAATACCTTGTCTTCCATGATGGACTATACCCTCGAATTGTGAGACAGAATACCCTTTTCCTTACATTGCATTTGTTGGATATTTTTGTCCCAGAAACAAGGAAAAGTAACTAAAACCACACCCAAAACCTACGTCCAGAGTTGTCTTTGAGAACAAAAATAAATCAGTCTTCTGTGGTAGAGAAACAGTCTGCCACCAAGTTAGTCACATAGTTTTGTTTTGGTTTTTTTTAAAGATTTATTTCATGTGTATGGGTGCATGCCTGCATGTATGTACATCACAAGTGTGGCTGATGCTGCTAGAGGTGAGAAAAGGGTGTTCCAGATCTCCTGGAACTGGAGTTCAAAGTGATTGTTAGCTGTATATGGGTGCTGGGAACCAAACCAGAAGCCTCTGTGAGAGCCGAAGTTTCCCCTAACCATTGAGCCATCTCTCTCTCTCTCTCT
>CAJQZJ010004755.1:11132770-11144874 GCA_907164525.1 Lophiomys imhausi | reverse complement strand
CCCCAGTGACACTACCTCCAACAAGGCCATACTTCCTAATAGTTCCATTCCCATTGGCCAAGCATTCAAACACGTGAGTCTATGGGAGTCATACCTATTCAAACTACCACATCCCACTCCCTGATCCCCATAGGCTTGTAGCCATAACAAAATGCAAAATGTATTTAGTCCAACTTCAAAAGTTCCCCATAGTCTATCACAGTCTCAACAATGTTTAAAAGTCCAAAGTTCAAAGTTTCTTCTGAGATTCATGCAATCTCTTAATTGCAATCCTCTATAAAAGCAAAATAAAAAGGCAGATTACATACTTCCAACATATCATGGCACAGGATATACATTTCCAAAATATAGGGAAGGGAGCACGTTGAGGAAATACTAGACCAAAGCAAGATCAACATCCAGCAGGGAAAACTCCAAACACTGCATCTCTATGTATGATGTAAAAACGTTCTTCAGATCTCCAACTCCTTTCAGCTTAGTTTACTGCAAAACACCTCTTTCTCTTGGGCGGGCTCCACTCCCTGTTAGCAGCTCTCCTCAGCAGGTATCCCAAGGCTGTGGCATCTCTAACATTTTGGGATCTTTAAGGTGATCCAGGCTTCAACTTCACAGTTTGGCCTCTCTGGGCCTCCATGCAGGGACAGTCCTGCCACATATCTGGCCTCAGTGGCTTTCCTTAGTCTTGGAGGGAGATTCCATAACCCCTTTCTTCTATCCTTGACTCTAAAGCCAGAACCATGTGGCTGAAGTTGCCAAATTCTGCTACTTGCTGGGTATTGAACATGGCCCCCTTGTTCAATTACATCTCTATCATCTTCTGGTTTTCCATGGTTTCTTTCACTGCCTAAACTTGGATGTCTTGAAACTTGTTTTGCAGACCAGGCTGGCCTTGAACTGAGAGATCTGCCCATGTCTCCTGGGTGCTGGGATTAAAGGGGTGTACCACCATGCCTGGACCTAAGCTTTTCTTTAATCTCTTTCACAAGATGGGTGCTCAGCTGGGTGGGATCTTGCCCTGAGGTTACCACTCCTTTAATTCTATTTAATATCTTTAATCTGTTTATCTCTTTGAACACAGGATTTAGCTCCCTTCCACTTCCTGGTGCCCTTTTAACCATTGAACCATACGTGTTGTATTTTTCTTTACTCTGCTTGCTCTGTTTCATCAAAACTCTCTTTATAAAAGTGAGCCACAGGGCAGAGTCTATACTAGGCTGTTTTGAGATTTCCTTTGCCTATGCAATTAATCTAAATCTCTTCACCTTAGCCTCAGGCAGATTCTTCAAACAAAGGCCCCCAAATAGCCATATTCTTCATCAAAATATCACAAGAATTATCTCTAGGCAACTTGCTAAATTCTTCTCCTCTGAAACCTCTTGAGCCAGGCCCCCACAGTTCAAATTACTGTCAGTACCACTCTCTTCCTTGCTTCTATTAGTATGGCCCATTAAGCAGAGAAACTCTGCCTTTTTTTTTCCCCCAAACCCAAAGTCCCAAAATCCTCTTAACAAAAGCATGTTCAGGCATCAAAGCAATACCCAATTCCTGGTACCAAATTCTGTCTTAGTTTGGGTTTTATTGCTGTGAAGAGATACCATGACCATGGCAACTCTTTTAAAGAAAACATTTAATAGGGGCTGGTTTACAGTTTCAGAGGTTTAGTCCATTGTCATCACAGCAGGAAGCATGGCAGCATGCAGACAGACATGGTACTGGAGAAGGAGCTGAGAGTTCTACATCTTGATCCACAGGCAGCAAGGAAGAGACCGTGTTACACACTGAGTAGAGCTTAAGCACAGGACACCTCAAAGCCCCCCCCCCCAGTGATACTCTTCATCCAACAAGGCCACACCTAATCCAATAAGGCCACATCTCCTAATAGTGCCACTCCCCTTGGGGCAAGCGTTCAAACAAGGGCCTATCCCTATTCAAATCACCACAGTATCTTAGTTACTTTTCTATTGCCATGTAGAATGAAATATTAATTTTTATAATTGATATTTATGATTATTAGGGAGGCAGAATTATCCCTTAGCCTGCTACTTATGAATAAACACACAAAAACCTGTTACATTATTTTAATGCCTTGTAGCACTGGGGTAGGCAGTCTTAATCCTCTAAGTTAACTTTCTACGTCCCCAGATAAAACCCCATGGTACTTGCATATATGTTCTATGTCACACAGATCCTCTAGACCACATGGAGTTCCAGTCCACCTGACCCATGGCAGCTGTACTCTCTTCCTTGTTGTGGCTAATAACATTGCTTCTGAAAGGCTGATTTCAGTGCTGAGATCTGGTTACCATCCCTTCTGAGGCATTCTCTTGATTGGTTAATAAAAGTTGCTGATAGCCAATTAGCTGGGCAGAAAGAGTATAGGAAGGCGGGACTTCCTGTGATTAGAACAGGAACCCTACGCTTTCCACAGAGGATTAATTCATTCCATCAGGAGACATGGAAGCAGATAGATATGTCTGTGGATGCTGGAAGGTAATCACAGGCACATAGTGGTTTAGGATTAGGTGATCCAGGTTAACTTAGAGTAGCCAATTGAGAGTCTGCCCAGCTAAGGGTTAAGCGTTAAAACATTAAAAGGTCTTGCTGTATTTAATTATTGGGAAAAGGACCGCAGCAACTTATAAGCCATCAGTCCAAGCAATCTAGGGCCATCAGACTCCCAGACTCCCGGACTCCCGTTGAACTCAGGCATCTCCCACTAAGTCACCAGTAATTCTGCTGGCTTAATATAACAACTTATATTACTTAACAGAGTTTAGGTTACAGGTGGTGTAGGCCACCCTTGGTAGGCTCTTTCCCCTGGATAAATTAGGGACAGTTAAGGCTGATATCCTGCCAGGCCACCCCGCTGCTTTACCAAGCCACCAGCTGCTCGGCCGGCCTAATCTTATAGTTTATATTATTAATAAATACAATTCATAATTAAATTGAAGTTTCACTTCCTCCTCCTTCTCCTCCTCCTCCTCCTCCTCCTCCTCCTCCTTCTCGTGCTTCTACTCCGCCAAAAGTCCATGAACCTTTCCCCCTCCTACCTCTCTAGCCCAGGTTATAGGCTGTTTTATTCAATCAATCAGAGATGACTTAATAGGCAAGGTCACACAGCATAACATGTGAATACAAGCCTTTCAGATCACCCTAACATTGCCATGATAAGACACAATGACCAAGGAACTTATAGAAGAAAGAGTTTATTTTTGGCTTACAGTTCAGAGGATGAATCCATGACCACAGGCAGACAGGCATGGTGCTAGAGCAGTAGTTGAGAGCTTACATCTTGATTCACAAGCATGAAGCAGAGAGAGCTACTGGAAATGCTATGGGATTTTGAAAAATCAAAGCCTACCCCCAGCGACATACCTCCTTCAACAAGACCACACCTCCTAATCCTCCTCAAACAGTTCCACCAACTGGTGATCAAGGATTCAAAGATAACTCCGTGGATGCCATTCTTATTCAAACCACCACATTGATAAGATTTGACTTTCTGTTCCAGCATCTTTTTGCAGTCTTTGTCCAGTTTTAGCCAAGTGGGTTGCTGGGATGAATGCCCCATAGACAGTTCTGCCATTAGCCTTTTCTCACTGTATTTGTTCAGTGTAGATGACATATATTATTGTTTTTTGTTTTTTGTTTTTTTTGAGACAGGATGTCTCTGTGTAACAACCCTGGCTGTCCTGGAACTCTCTTTGTAGACCAGGCTGGCCTTAAACTCACAGAGATCCAACTGCCTCTGCCTCTTGAGTGCTGGAATGGACATATTTCTTTCTGGAAATGCAGACTACTTTGCAAAACTGCTGACCTTTATAGTGCCTTTTCACAACTTGAACTTTATCATCCTTTTGGATGGGCATAAATGGAACATTGTACTTCTGTCTCAGCTCTCCAGAAAGGGAGGAAGACTTACTCTTCCTCTGAATATGGGAAGGGTATCAAAATCTCTTTTATTATTCATTGTGTCTGCTGCTCCAACAGTAGCTGCAAAAAGCTAAGTATCTGGTATGATTTGATGTTACTGCTGTTGTGGGAGTTTGTCTTCTCCTCACTGACAGTACTAGAGTTGAGGCTTCAAGAATTAGCTGCTTGTTGTTATTGTTGTTTTGAGACAGGGTTTCTCGGTGCAACCCTCGCTGTCCTGGAACTTGATCTGTAGACAAGGCTAGCGTTGAACTCAGAGACCCACCAGCCTCTGCCTCCTGGGTGCTAGGACTAAAAGCATGTGCCACCACTTCTGGGCTAGTAAACTGCTTTATAAGAAGATCCACCAACACAAAAAAGAGCCACCAAAACCAAGATACATACAAATAGAAACACAGATGTGTAAGGAACATCAAAAAGTGGAGCAACATGGCTTCTTCAAAAGATCATGCCTCTTCAACTACTGACATCAAAAATACTGAAATATATAAAAGATACAGATTTTTAAAGAGTTCTAGTAAATATGATCAGTAACCTGAAAGAAAATAAAAACAAGGAGATTAATTCAATCCAAGACCAAGAGAGGAAAACAAAGTAAGTGAGAAATGAGCAGAATGAGTGAAAAAAAAATCAACAACATGAACAAAAATTAGCAAAGAAACTGACATTAAAAAAAAATTGAAATGCTGCCCCTAGAGGCATTGCAGATGTGACTGCTATGTCACATGTGCATCAATAGGTGACAGAGAGGAGAGAGGCTATATCTACATTTAGTGTTCTGACCTATGAACATCTGAATTAATAGTAGCTAACATTTCTGGGAAAAAAAGCAAGCTGGACACCAACACAAAGCTGGCACCATGCAGTAGCCTGTGTGGACTACCAGACCAGTACCAGGCAAGTACAAGATGGGTTCCCAGAAAAGGAAACAAGCCAGAAACTAGAGGAACTCTGCCTGGCCCTGGATGTGGGGGTTGTGGAAGCCCAACTCTGGGATGAGATCTGCCTCATATGGGGTCACAAGAGCAGGAGAGCTGTCCCTGCTCCTCACATGCTGCAGCACTCAGGAGAGCAGGCCCTGAACCTTGCCTGGGTAGCACACTACAGCTGGTCCTGGATATGGGGGGTATGGGTGAGCCAGCCCTGAGGGAGTGAGTGTGGGAGAGCCGGGCCTGCCTTCTGTCTGCCATGTAGTGGTATTGGCTAGGGAGAGATCCCCCCCCCCTTTTGCCCTCACCACCATTGGCTGACAGAAGATCTGGCCCAGAAGGGGTCACAAGAGCAGGAGAGCTGTAATTGCCCCCTCACATGCTGCAGCACTCGGAAGAGCAGGCCCTGCACCTTCCCATAGTAGAACTGGCACTGCAAGTGGGGGTTGTAGGTTCAGAATCAGGGCTTTGAGTTAGCCCACCCCAGCATCTACCCTTCTTGCTGGAGTGCAAGAAGAGGTCAGTTCCACAACCCAGGACTGCAAGATCTCCATGACAAAGGACAGTTACAGCATATCTGAGAGGAGTTCCAGTGAGGTTCCAGTACTGACAGAGCAGTGGAAACCAGAGGCCTCAAACCACACCAAGGAGTCATTTTAATGAACATTTGCAAGCAAAATGTGTGGACAAAAGGGAATATTGTGGGATACACTGAGACACACTGCAGCTTCAACAATGAGATTTTATTTTTTATGCTGGGACAGATTGCAAGGGTGGAGGGTGGGTCTGAGGGGAGGTGGGAGATGAGAGAGCACAGGGTGCAAGATGTGAAATTCACATAATAAATTTTTTCAATAAAAAATTGAAATATGAATTATGTGTAGAACTTTAAACTCATCGAGATAGATAATAGAATAGTATTATTAGTTGCCAAATAATGGACTGGACATTGGGAATGTGTGTTATTCCTTATAATTTTCATAACTATTACCTAATTGTTCTTAATGTTTTGTATTGTATTTATTGTTATAAGAAAAGAGTCTTTTATTGGACTAAAAGGGGGAGATGTTGGGGGGAAAAGATACACCTTAAATTAAAAAAGGATTGGAGGGAGAAGGGGAAGAAGGGAAGAGGGAGAGCCAGCCCTACCTTCTGTGGGGCTGTGATTGAGATGTAACTTGAAGAAATGAGTAAATGTTTGGGGGGAAAAATGAAATACTGGAAATAGAAATGCAAAGAAAGCCAGGTGGTAGTGGTGCATGCCTTTAATCCTAGCACTCTGGCAGGCAGATCTCTGAGTTTGAGGCCAACCTGGTCTACAAAGTGAGTTCCAGGACAGCCGTGACTACAGAGAGAAACCCTGTCTTGAGAACAAAACACAACAACAAACAATCATCCAGAAGATCATACACAGGGTTAGAGAAATAGCTCTATAGTTAAGAGTACTTGCTACTCTTGCAGAGGACCTGGATTTGGTTCCCAGCACCTACATGGTGGCTCATTGGCATCTTTATTCCAGTTTTAGAGGATTTGATGCCCATTTATGAATTCTGTCAGTAATGCATATATGTGGTGTATTTGCATATATGCAGGCAAAACATTCATACATATAAAAGAAAATTCTTTTAAAAAAATGACATACAATGACCAAGTTGGTTTTATTCCAAGGATGCAAGGTTGGTTCACCATATACAAATCTGTAACTGTAATTATGTTGATAAATAGACTGAAGGACAGAAATCAAATCATCATTGAAATTGATGCACTAGGTGCTCAGGCAGTGCACAGACATACACTTAGCCAAAACATTTTATGCATAAAGTAAAAATAAAATACCTAGAATATTCAGAGAACTACAAAAAGTAAACACATACTCAGGTACTTTTCCCTTAGAACCCTTCCCATACTTGGGAGTTTTCCTTACTTTCCCTTAGTAAATCTGTGTTTGATTTGCTTTAAAAATAAATCAGGGGGCAAGAGGATCTCTGTGAGTTCCACGGCAGCCTGATCCATATAGTCTCATGTCAACCAGGGGCTACATAGTGAGAACCTGTTTCAAAAAAACCAAATAAATGCTGGCAGTAGGTGGCACATGTCTTTAATCCTGGCACAGGAGGCAGAGACAGGTGTGTCTCTGTGAGTTTGAGGCCAACCTGGTTTATAGAGGGAGTCCTAGGAGAGCCAGGATTTTACAGAGAAACCCTATCTTAAACAAAACAAAATAACAGTAATAATAAGTAAAATTTAAAAAAATTTTAAAACCAAATAAATGAATATTTTTGAGAATTGGGTGGGGCCAAGAGACGGCTTAGGGGTTAAGAGTACTTGCTACTCTTGCAGAGGACTGATTTTGTTCTCAGCATCCACATGGCATCTCATAACTGTAACTCTTCTTTCAAGGATGCTGAAGCCTTCTTCTGGCCTCTGAGAGTACCAAGCATGCACATGGCACACACACACACACACACACACACACACACACACACACACACACATACAGGCAAAATTCCCATACATATAAAAATAAATCTAATAAATAAATAGGGGCCTTGAGATATAATTCATTACTTAAGAGCACATACTTGTAATAGAATATTTTTTATTTATCACACTTATATTTATTAATACTTAACAAACCTTATAAAAAAATATCTAAATCCTATAACCTAAAATCTACAATCTAAAACCTGTAATCTAGGAGCACACTAATACCTATCTTCAAACAGCTAACTAACCCTATTTTAATTTCCTTAAAATGATATTAATATTCTTAGCATAGGTCCGTACCTGATTTACAGCAGTCCCAGCAGGCTGTCCCTTTTAAGCTTAGTGTCTGTTGGGCCTAACTTTGCCAGTTCACAAGGTCAGTTTATTTAAACTGCTAAATTGTGGCCAGTTTATAAAGTCTGTCTGTTCCAACAGCCAAACTGAGGCCGACTTTTTCAATCAGCTGAGACTCGCTTCCAAGGTCTCTTTGGCCCGTGCAAGCCTCCCAGCTGAAAGTCTCTCCAGGTGGCTTCCAAATTCTGCTTGCCTTGCTCACTCCTCGGGTGCTCTGGGGCCCCAAGACAGACGCCCTTAAGGAACTCTCTTTCAGCAGGTTTTATACCATATAGCCTCAGGCTATTGCAGCTTATATTCTGTTAATGGCATACTTTGCTACATACTTCTCTAGCGTGTCTCTCAGTTGGTGAGGGCAAGGGGAAGAGGGCACTGGGAGGAGCTTTATGGCTTAAATGTTGCATTATCTCATGATCCTTGGCAGTCTTGAGGGTCCACAAGATTTCTTGTGATATCAAGCAGTCCCATGGCTTCTTGTGGCAACAATGTCATCTGGGCAACTTGTGTGGTTTCTTAGCCACGCCCCTTCAACAGGACATATTGTCCAGCCTCAACTGGGCTCTGTCTATTTCAGCAGGTTAAAGGGATGTCAAGCTTTCCTTATGTGCTGTCAGATGCCAAGCTGAACTGCATACTAATTCTAAAGAATTTAACTTCTACCACACATACTACTTGAGTTTGTTTTTGTTTTTGAGAAAGAGTTTACTCTGTGTAATAGTCTAGCTGTCCTGGAACTCTTTGTAGACCAGACTGGCCTTGGACTCACAGAGATTCACCTGCCTCTGCCTCTTGAGCTCTGGACATGCCTAGCACACAGTATTTTTACAGAGGACTCAAGTTTGGTTTCCAGCACCCCTGTCAGATGGTTGTCAGCTACCTGTAACTCCAGCCCTAGGAAATCCAATGCCTCTGTCATTCATGGACCCTGCACTCAAGTGCACATACCCACCCACACCCACATACACAAAATTAAAAATGATTCGAAAGAAATAAAGCACAGGCCAGTTGTCATTGACCACATCCTTAATCCCAACACTTGGGAGACAAAGTCAGGGAAATCTCTGTAAATTCAAGTCAGCCTGGTCTACATAGAGAGTTCCAAGCCAGCAAGGGCTATACATAGAGTGAAGCTCTGTCAGAAAAAAAAAAAAAAAAAAGACTGGGGGATGGTTGTTATGCAGCAGCTGATGACAGTAACAGTTCTGGTAATCCACTCTTCACTAAAAAGAGAGAAGGTGCTTCCTACAATTACTCTCTGAAGTCTTCAAAGCCAGTGTGAATTTTATATTTCTCCAACATATTTTTAGAAATTTACCCCCTCTGTTCTTTGTTAGCATGTAATTTTTGTCTACTCACTGTAAAGATGAGAAAACAGAGAACTTAAGAAGTAGACCAAAGGTCACAACTTCCTAAGGGTTCCAGTTAACTCATAAGCCTTTAACATACTTCAACACTATTAATCAACTATTAATTGCTCTACCTAATTATGGTGGCAATTATTTGAAGTTGATGTCACTAGAGGAATGACCATCATCTGGAAGGCTCCACGGCCAGTAGGGGGAGCTCTGTTTCTAAGGAGTTGCCTTCCACTACCAGGTGATAAGCCAATGCCCGGTCCTGGTAGAAAGGCGGGTCATCCTGGGAGACGGCAGGCTCCTTGAGGGGAAGGGAAAAGAAGAAAGCATTGACAAAGCTCCAGATTAACCATGTTAATTTTTAATCCAGGAGCCTGGAACTACCTTAAAGAATCTAGGGTCCTTCTCTGGGTAACTCTGTGTTGCACCTGATCCCACTCCAAGGTAAACGGCAATTTATCTGGAGTGGTCTATAGACGTCCCCAAGTAAAAGGGATCTTGGATACCAGCATGGCTGTCTTCCTTATTTCTCCATCCCCTGGCAGGAATACTGGAGAGCAGGTCTGTTCTCTCCCTGGACCACCTTGTCTCTCCTTTCCTCCCTAGACCTGGAGCTATACTTGGGTCTAGGAGGTACTTTGTTCTTGCCCTTTGGCAGCATTCTCCCTGATGGGGGTGGGTAAGGGAAAATGGGCTTTCCTCCCTTATCATCAGGGCAAAATCAGGGACTCAAGTCAACACGGGAGATGAACAATAGTCCTTGGTACTTCTACAGGTTTCATAGTCTGCCAGTGTAGCCCATTCTACCTGCTTTCTCTGCCCCAGGGTTTGGAAAGAACAGTAAAGAATCCTTTGGCCTTCTTTTGTCTTCTCTGACCACCTTTGTACTGATACCTGGTTTAGAGTTAGGTCTAGTGAAAACTCATTGGTCAAAGGAAGCATATGGACATTTCTGATACCCCTAGCAAAATTCCACTAAAACAGACTTTACCGGCCATGGTGGGGCTGACCACCATGCTGTAATCTCAGCCTTTGGAAGTTGAAGTAAAAAGAACATAAACTCAAGTCTAGCTTGGGATATATAATGATTTCAAAGCCAGCCTGGACTGCAGAGTGAGAATCTGTCTCAAACACAGATGTAATTGTAACTCCTTTAAAGAGTGTGGTGATTTGAAAGAGAATGGCCCCCATAGTTTAAATAGTTGAACTCCAGTTGGTGGCTGTTTGGGAAGACTTAGGAACTGTGGCCATGTTGTAGGAAGTATGTCACTGGGGGTGGGCTTTGAACTTTCAAAAGACTCATGCCATTTCAAGTTAGCTCTCCTGTCTCTGTTTCCTGTTTGTGGGTTGAGATGTGAGCTCTCAGCCTTGCTCTGCCATACTCCCTACCATGATGGTGATACACTCTTCTCTCTTTAGAACCTAAGCCCCAAATAAATCCTTTTTTCTATAAATTGCCTTGGTCACGGTGTTCTATTCAGAGCAAGTAACTAAGAGAAAGAGTATATTTAATAAGCTGGGTATGATAACAATATAACATCAATATACATGTAAAACAGCAATATATATATATATATCTATATATATATATATATATATATATATATCCAGTATAACAGCACTTGGCAATCTGAGGCAGGAGGGTTATGAGCTCAAGACTAGTCTAGGCTATACATAGAGCCTTGGGAAGTAACTCATTTAGTACAGTGCTTGCCTAGTGTGATGATTTGAATGAGACTGATCTCCAAAGGCACAAATGTTTGAATACTTGATCTCCAGTTGGTGGAACTATTTGGGAAGGATTAGGAGGTACGGTCTTGTTGGAGGAAGTGTGTCATGGGAGTGGGCTTTGAGGCTTCAAAGGCTTCCCAATACCTCCTGTACACATTCCATGTCCTACAGAAGATATGAGATCTCATCTGTTGCTGATACCATGCCTTCACTTCATTATCATGAACTCTCTAACCCTTTGGAAACTTAAGCCCAATCAATTGTTTTTTTGGTAAATTGCATTGGTCTTGTGTCTTAGCACAGCAACAGAAAAGTAACTAATACAGAAGTTGTTGCCAGGAACTGCGCTATTCCTGTGGTAGACTGTTAATCTCTCCAAATAGAATAAGAACACTACTGCAATTTTGTAGCCAAATTTGAAACAGTCTTGATTTGTATTGGTGTGCACCTGAGAACTGGCCATCCACTGCTTCCTAAAATGGGTTAGAGAGAGAGTAGCCCTGAGCCAGTATCTTAGGTTCTTTTAAAGAACAAAATCATGAGTAGTTGTAAAGCAGAGACAATGGAGCAATAAGGAAGTACAGAAAAAAATCCCAAAACAAACAAAAACTAAAAAGCCATCATCATGTAATCACTGATTTGGGAGGGTATGGATGTTCTCAAAAACAAGTCAAGGTTATGGGGTAGGGCAGGGAGGACTTAAAAACAGGAATGCAGCTCTTACAGTAAATGGAAACTTATTTTTAACACTATGACATAATGGCTCCTGCCTTTAAATGGAGTCAGGCAGGTTCCTAAGAGACCTGCTCATATGTGGTTGTTTGCAGGAATGTGGAAGACTTTGGGATCTTGGATTAGAAAAGTTGTTGAATACTGTAAGCTGTAGGCATAAATTTATTGTATAATTCAAATGCTGATTTGTGTACCCTCCCCCATATCTGGTCGCAGTCCTCATTCTGAGAATCTGTCTCAATGTTGTGTGAATACTGCTCCCCAATTGTTCCCCATATGCCAATAAAGCAGCTTACAGCCAATCACTGAACAGGAGAGAGACTAGGGCTGGACTTCCTGCCCTCCAGGGGAGAAGGAGTTAGAGGAAAAGGGGGAATTCAGGGGCTGGAGAGATGGCTCAGTGGTTAAGAGCACTGACTGCTCTTCCAAAGGACCAAGGTTCAAATCCCAGCACCCACATAGCAGTTCACACCTGTCTGTAATTGCCAGGTGTGGTGGCACACGGCAGTCCGGATCTCTGTGAATTCAAGGCCAGACTTGTCTACAAAGTGAGTCCAGGACACCCAAGGATACACAGAGAAAC
>CAJQZJ010004755.1:11108927-11126667 GCA_907164525.1 Lophiomys imhausi | reverse complement strand
TAAAAAAAAAAAAAAAAAAAAAAAAAGCCCACACCAAACCCAGAATCTCACATTCTCTCTCTCTCTCTCTCTCTCTCTCTCTCTCTCTCTCTCTGCCTCTGCTTGTAGATCAAGATGTAGCTGTCAACTGCTTCTCTAACAGCATACCTGCCTGCCACCATGCTCTCTGCCATGATGATAATGCATAACTCTCTGAATCTGTAAGCCAGTCCACATTAAATGCTTCATTTATAATAATTGCCTTGGACATGGTGTCTCCTCATAGAACAATAACTAAGACAGAAGTTGGTACCAGGGACTGGAGCATTGCTGTGACAGGCCTGACCACGCTGTTGTTGGAGGAATTCAAAAGACTTTGGAACTTTGGACTAGAAAAGCAGTTGAATGCTTTAAGCACTGCTTAATGGGCCATCTTAGCAGGAGCATGCAAGACTGTGTTGAAGGTAATTTGAACTGTGGGGGCCCAGCTCAAGAAGTTTCAGAGGGGAAGAATATTAGTAAATAGCCTAGAGACCATTCCTATGATATTTTCGCAAAGAATGTGGCTGCTTATTGCCCTGGCCCTAAAATTCTGTCTGAAGCTAAATTGAAGACTTTTGGACTAGTGGTGTTGGCAGAGGAGATTTCAAGACAGCCTCATATTGATTCTGAAATGCAGTTCTTAGTGGTCACTCTTACGCAAATCTATAATAAAAAAGGAAAAAATACAAAATACACAGTTTGAGGAGAAAAGGAAATGTAATGCTGGAGACAAGTCCAGTGCTCAAGGAGATAAAAAGTTTAAAGAAAAGCCTGATGCTAAATTGAATAAAAGAAATGGTTACCCAAGGGGAGGACCCTACCCAGCTAAGCTTCCAACTTGTGAAAAAGAATTAAAGGAAAGCTTAATCAGTGAAGGGAACCACCAACAACAGAAACTGATACAATGTATTTGAATGAGGGAGTCATATTCCAGTCCCAACAAGCAACAGAATTTGGTAGCTTCTACAATGTGGTTCTGGCTTTAGATTTAAGAATACAAGAAAGGGCCTGGTGTGGTGGTGCGGATCTTTAATCTCAGCACCCAGAAGGCAGAGGCAAGATCTCTGTCTGAGCTTGAGGCCAGCCTGGTCTACAAAGTCAGTCTAGGACAGTCAGCGCTTGCTACATAGAAAAATCCTATTTCAAAAAAAAAAAAAAAAACAAAACAAAAAGGGTCTTCGATGCACCGCCACTCTCTAACACTAGCAATGTCTCTCTCTTGCTGAGCTCCAGCCAAAGGAGAAGGGGGTAAGGAGGTGTCCATAACATGGCTCTTACAAAGCAAACTGCCCACAAATCTACCCATGGTAAAGCACCCAGAAAACAACTGACTACAAAAGCCACTCGCAAGAGTGCGCCCTCTACTGGAGGGATGAAGAAAGTCACCATTACAGGCCTGGTACTGAGGCACACTGCCAGAAGTCCACTGAACTTCTGATTCGGAAACTCCCCTTCCAGCGTCTAGTGAGAGAAATTGCTCAGGGCTTCAAAACAGATCTGCACCTCCAGAGCACAGCTATTGGTGCTTTGCAGCAGGCAAGTGGGCCTATCTGGTTGGCCTTTTTGAAGTTACCAACGTGTGTGCTATCCATGCCAAATGTGTAACAATTATGCCAAAAGATAGCCAGCTAGCATGCTGCATATGTGGAGAATGTGTTTAAGAGTCAGCTATGTAATTCGAAACCAAATGGATGGAGCTAGGAAAACTCATCCTAAGTGAGCTGACTCAGTCCCAGAAAGATAAACATGGTAGTGCTCTCTTATAAATGGATATTAACCATATATTACAGGATAATTATCCTACAACCCACAGACCCAAATAGATAGGAACCTAGCATATCTATCCTAGGAAAAATTTCACCCACCAGTGAGTCATGGAATCTGCTGCAAGTTAGTGGAACACCTTATCCTAGATGGTGTACCTTATCAAGCCCCAGTACAAGTGGAAGCTCTTGGCCCTCACATGACTAAAGAACTGAGGGAGTATGATATGTGAGGGCCCACCTCATCTGAGGAGGAGACTACCAAGTAGAGGAACAATGAGAGAGGGAAGGAAGGAGGGAGGGAGGGGAGGAGAGAGGGAACTATGTTCTAGAATTAACTTGAGAAAACAAAATAAAACTTTTTTTGTTTTGTTTTTAGGTTTTTGGAGACAGGGTATCTCTGTGTATCATTGACTGTCCTGGACTCACTTTGTAGATCAGGCTGGCCTTGAACTCACAGAGATCCACCTGCCTCTGCCTCCCTAGTGCTGGGATTAAAGGCCTGCACTACCACGCCCGGCTAAAATAATACTTTTTTAAGAAAAGAGTTAATAAGCTTAAAAAAATAATGAAAATAAAATATGAAAATTTCAAACTATAATTTACCAAAGGTATACTTGCCTTACTGGCATGAAAGGAAAATGGCCTTAATTTCAGATTGGAATGTTAGACTGCAGGTGGCCACAGAGCTTCACAAACTTGATAGCAGCTTAAAAGTTTTTGTTGTTGTTGTTGTTTTGTTTTTTGTAGATATAAAGGATATTTTCATGGTTTGGCATTAAAAAGAAGGTAAGAGGTTTAAAAATATTGTAAATAAACTAAAGGTTACTGCAGTTCAACCTGGTTTTCTAAACCTCCAAGAGTTGAAAAAAATTGGAGCTAAAGTTAAACATATGAAATGCGTGGTGTTAGCCCATGCCTTTAACTCCAGCAGAGACAGGAGGATCACTATAGAATTGGTAGAGTTACAAGGAACAGGGTGGTGATGGTACACACCCTTAATCCCATCATTTGAGAAGGATGCATCCTTAATCCCAACACACTAGAGACAGAAACCTGCAGATCTCAGAGTTCAAGGCCAGCCTGACATAAAGCAAGCTCTAAATAGAGAAAAACTTTGATCCAGGGGTGGTGGAGCACATCTTTAATCCCATCAGTTGGGAACCACATGCCTTTGATCTCAATACTTAGAATGCAGAGACAGGCACATAGGATTTGGAAGGATTTAAGTTTAAAAGCTACTTACAAAAGGCATGCTGAAATTCAAACAAATTGTCCTTTGAGATTTCAAAATATATACACTTAAAGGTTTGTTTAGTTCCAGAATATAAAAATAATTTCTTTTTTTTAATTTCTTCTTTTTTAATTGAAGGATAATACTTTTTATATTGTCAAAAAAATAAATTTGCTCCAGGAAAAATATTACCTGACCCCCCCCCCCCCCCCCAAAAAAAAAAAAGTAGTGTCCCAGAGTTAGGATTTGGGCAGGGCTCTGTTCTTATCTTTCCAGGAGACTTAAAGCATCCATCTAAGTAATCCAGGGACAACTGGACAACTGAAACCTCAGAAGAAAACAGATCAGACACCAAAGAAGACAAGTAGCCCAGGTGACCCAGCCTTGCAGATTTCCTCAATAGCTGTTTCCTCGAAAGTCTACAACTACAACAACTCAATATCGCTAAGATCGTTCAGCTCCACAGACTGTTCCAGTCAGAACTTCAGTAAAGGCCTGAAGTTCAGCTTCGGTCTGCAAACTTCTTAGGACATTTAAATAGCTGAGCAGAAAAGGACTGAACATCAGTGTGCTGTGGCAGGTGTGCAAGGCGCGGGCTGTTGTGCTCCCGGCTCTGCTTGGTTCTTCCTCAGTGGGTGGCGGAGGCCCCAAGGGGTGCGGGGCTCGACCCTTCCTTCCCTGCTGGTCGTGTCCAGCTCCTCTCACTCTGTGCGGTCTCTTGGACACCAGACCCGCCTGGCCCAGATATGGCTCATGGACAGCAGAAGATTCAGGCTCAGCAGAAAAATGCCAAAAAGCAGTCTGGGCAAAAGAAGAAACAAGGACATGACCAGAAGGCCGCTGCCAAAGCTGCCCTAATATATACCTGCACAGTCTGTAGGACACAAATGCCAGACCCCAAGACCTTCAAGCAGCACGTTGAGAGCAAGCACCCTAAGACTCCACTTCCTCCAGAATTGGCTGATGTTCAGGCACAAAGATGTTTACAGGTGAATTCATGACACCTTTGACTACCTTAGACCTCAGATAACAAACCTGCAGCTGCTCTTTAAACAAACTGTTGATCAGCAGAAATAAAGGGGCTACAGAAACACTCATTTTTATGCTGTTCCCTTTGAGCTTCATGCAAAGACAATTCTGTGTAAATGTACAGTTGACTCTGATTAGGAAATCTGAAAAATCAGTCCATTCTTGCTATAATTTTTTTTACATTTGTAATTATATTGATGTTCATATTGTGTAAAATAACTCATTTAATAAAGTGGTGCTTTGATTTTACATCACAGGATAAATGTTTCTAGAAATTCTGTTCTAACTTTCCTTATTATTTGCCTTATTATAAAAATGAATTGATCAGTTAGTGTTGCAAGAGTAATCCCTACCCCTTCTCCGCTTAGTGGCAGGTTTGTTAAACGAGAGCAGACTCATTCATTAGGTCGTGCACATGATTTTATTGGCAGCTGACAGGTTAAAGAATGGCTGATCTGCTGCTTCCGTGTATTTGCAGTTATGTGCTATTCCCCACCTCTGATAATTTCCTGTGTTTGAACTTGCATCATTCAAAGTCATTCAGTGCATTGGCTCCCTTTACCAGCTGGGAGTGTGTGTAGATAACAGATGCAATTCATAAGACTGGTAGGGTGGCCAGTGAGCCCTTCTGAAAGATTGGATCCTGAAGGATATGCCAGAATGAAATGGTCTGTTTGGACACACTATGATGGAACAAGTGTGCCCTGTAAACAGTTATGACTTATAATGGGTATTTTGCAGATTGTTCAAATTCTTTAAATTTGAAATTGAACCATAGTTTTTAAAAGAGATTTTGGAAGTTATTTAGCTAATTTTGTGAATGGATATTTGCATTTAACAGGAAGATTAGAATGATTTGTCCCAGGTTAATTCCAAGAACATTCTGTCTTTTAAGTAAAACTGTAATTTTAGAAACCTAGTGCTGGCTCCTAGAATCAAATACTGCCCAGTCTGACTTCCACCTGAACCAGCCAAGTGTTAAATGGGCCAGAGTTCACATTTGTTCAGTTGGATAAGTTCAGTTTTCCCAGTTTAGAAAGACTAGTTCTGCTGTTCTAGGTTTCAGGTAAATCAGCTCTAACTCAGTTTAAGTTTAGACATTGATGTAACGGGAAGGACGTTGAGATGAGAGCTGGCAGCTTCTTCCAGCTGTGGGTCTGACCTGTGGATGATACTTGAATCTGTCTTGCTGTACCCGCTACATTTAATGGACAGCTTAGCATCCTCTGACCCTCTGGCCTGTACCACTGAGTTTGAAGGAAGGCGTCTCAAAGGAGAACTAGTGCTAGGAGTTTTCCCAGCAGCACTGTGCCCAGCTTCACATAAGTACAGACCTTCTGTTTCTCTATTTAATTTCCCACCTTTCAGATTTGGTATCCATTGTTCTCTAAAATATTGCTGACTAGAATTAAAGTTTTACCTGTTTTCTTGTGGATCTTACAGACATTGTAGTTACATGACAATTTTAGAGCTTTTGAAAGCGCTTTACGTGGATGTACGTTTCTTTTAGTAACTGGTTATTCGGAGCCTGTTTGCAAGTTTTGGTTTAATTCTTTTCATTTGTTTCACTGTTGTAATTCAGAATAAAACCTTTCTAATCCTGTATTTAACTGTTTTATGAGCAGCTGAAGACACCATATTTCACTCTGTATCTCAGTGATAGGGAATAGTTGATGGATCCTCATTCTTAGGGTGGGGATTGCCAGCATGGTCCTCTTTTGTGTTTCAGTTAAGGCTGATGTAAGAAAATTACAACTCAAACATCTTTGTAATTTAATTTGGAAATTCTCTACCAAACAAGTTTGTTTAAAAACTGTTATGGCGTCTTCAATGGAGATATAAAATATCGAGAGGGAATTGATCTGTTTGTACTCTGTGTTTATGTCAGTTGTCAAAAGGAGTGGGGTTCACATTAAAATTGTCTCCATCCTCACCCCCATGTTGAGCTGACACACTTGGGACCTCATGAGGGCTGTAATGTCTGTTAAAGAAGATGTTAAAGAAAAAAAAAAGACTGAATATCAAATGATTCTATTAACATTTTTAACCATTTTTTCCATTCTTATTTGGGCCCCAAACAGGTTTACTACGTCCCAAATCAGCAGGAAGTCATTTTAAGAGAGCAACTTCGCATCTCCAGAAGGTGGGGTGGGTGTTTTTCCCCTCTTTGGTCATTTGATGGGTTATAGATAATCTTGTTATTTAGGGGGAGAGGTTACAAGCTGTTGAATGGTCTTCTTAAATGGGTTTTGGAGGTTAGACCCAGGGACTTCTCTCTTTTTCTTTTCTGTATCCTTCTTTCTCTCCTACATAGGGGTGAACAGACTTGAGAAAAATGGGATATAGACATAATATAGGAATGATAAAGAAAAAAGGACAGATTATTGAATATGCGCATATACTTTTGTATATTGATACAAAATTAAGATTATATTTGGCTAAACTGGTATTGATCTTTGTATATTGATGCAAAAAAGATTATATTGGGCGACACCAGTATTGATCTTTGTATATTGACACAAAATTAAGATTATATTTGGCCACATTGGTATTGATCTTTGTATATTGATACAAAATTAAGGTTAACTCCTTTTAAGGTATTGTACCTAGGTAATGCTTAAAAACAAAATGTGAAGTTTTGGCCTTTTGCTACCAACTGTCATAAACTGTTTAGGATAATTAAGAAATGCAAACTAATAGTCATTCAAGCATGTCATTTTGTTAGGTACTAGGACAGTCTATCACAGTTATTCTCTAAGCCATTCAAAAATCAAGTTGCTAAGAGACAAGCAACATTTGCTTATCCAAATATAAGAGATAGACAGCTGGTCTTCAAAAACCTCAAGAAATCTGCAGAAGATGGCATTCAAAGATGTTTTCTTAACTTAAGATTTTTTTGATATCGAGACATGTCAGCTCCTGACAGCACCCCCTATTCTACTCCAAGTAGAAGATGAGCATCGAAGAATCTCCAATTGAAGATGGTTGAATTAGTGGCAAGCCTATCTCCTGGCAAGAAAAATCCCTTGCTTCAACTGTAGACAGAATGCTGTCCAAACAGGACAAAACTTGGAAGCAGGTAAGTTGACAGCCTAGCTCTGCCAAGACAGGGTAGGCAAGTCCTTCATAATTCCTGCTCTACAATCAATGTCTGTTAGAAAGACGGGGCCAAACAGCTGAAGATTGATACTCTAATGTATGGAGAGAAATTGGGAACTGTCCAGGTAGCCACTGGTATGTCATTTCTTAGTTTTGGAAGCTGCTGGCCCTGCACTTCCTGTATAATCAGATATATTTATCCCTCTCAGGTCTCTGAGGTGGTTGAAGACTAGATAGCTGGAGTATCATAGTTAAATTTTGAGTTGTTTAGGAATTAAGAGGGTGTTCTGGATCTAAGATGTTTTTTAAAACTGTGATGCAAGTTAGGATGGAAGCTGAGTTGGATATAGAACTTTAAACTCATGGAGATGGTTAGATAGTAGAATGTTAAAGTCAGGTGCCAAATACATATGGACTGGACGTTGGGAATGTATGCTAAGCCCTATAACTCATAATTGTGGCCTAATTATTTCTGTTGTTTTGTATTTATTATTATAAGAGAAAGAGCCATTTGTTGGACTGAAAGGGGGAGCTGTTGGGGGGAAAAGATATATACCTTAAACTTAAAAAAAAAGGAAGGGGATGGGGGTGTTGAGGGGGAAGAGGGTGGGAGGGTAGGACTGGAGGGGGAAGTAGGGAGGGGATTTCGATTGAGATGTAACTTGAAGAAATAAAAATAAATAAATAAATAAAAAGAGTCAGCCATGATTTCCATAGTGGTTGTACAAGTTTGCATTCCCACCAGCAATGTGGGAGTGTTCCCCTTTCTCCACAACCTTGCCAGCATATGCTCTTTTGAGTTTTTTATTTTAGCTATTCTGATAGGAGTGAGATGGAATCTCAGAGTTGTCTTGAGTTGCATTTCTCTGAAGATTAAGGATGTTGAGCATTTCTTCAAGTGACTCTCGGCCATTCTAGATTCCTCTTTGGTGAATTCTCTGTTTAGCTCTGTGCCCCATTTTTTGATTGTGTTACTTGGTTTGTTGGTGTTGTGCAACCACTGTGGAAATCAGTCTGGTGATATCTTAGAAAACTTGGAATAGCTCTACCTCAAAACCCAGGCATAATTCTCACCAGTCCATAAAGACATCTCCTCAACTGTGTTCATAGTAGCTTTATTTGTAATAGCTAGAAACTGGAAACAGCCCAGATGTCCTTCAACTGAAAGAATGGATAAAAAAAAAAAACTGTAGTACATTTACACAGTGGAATACTACTTAGCTATCAGAAATAAGTAAATCATGCAATTTGCAACAAAATGGATAGAACTAGAAAAGCTCATCATGAGTGAGCTAACTCAGACTCAGAAAGGTACACATGGCATGTTTTCACTTATAACTAGATTTTAGCCATTATAGTACAGGATTACTATCCTACAATCAATAGATCCAAAAAGAGCAGGAACATGGACTTGGTTACCTGTTAGTGGGACACTCCACCCTAGCGGAACTGCCATGTATGCCTCCTGTGCAAGAGGAAGCTCTTAGACCTCATGTGTCTAACAAACTGAGGGGGGTTGATACACGGAGACACCCCACACCGGAGGCATGGGAGGGATGGGAGAGGGGGTACAGGGTGGGAGGGTGGGACTGGGAGGGGTGGAGGGAGGGCGCGGTTAATGGAGATGTAACTCAAAGTAATAAATAAATGTTTAAAAAAAAGAGTCTGCTATGAGGGGAAACATTTCATTCTCAAAAAATTTTTTTCCTCTTCTTCCTGTTATCAGTAGTTCTGAATGTTAGATATTTTTTCCATAGGGTCAAAAGGTACCTAAGTCTATGATTGTGAGTGGAAAATAGGGGACAGAAATCAGGTATTGGCAGTTTTTCCATTTTCATTTGTGTGGGAATTTTTAATATAAATGCAAGATGTAAAGCATTAATGCAAGCAAAATGTTTCAGTGAACACATTTCAACAGTTCAACTTTATAACAATTATAAATAAACCTGTTAAAAGCTTCTGGACAATGCCAAAAACAAAACAAAACCCTGAATTCTCCCCCCCCACACACACACACACAAAAGATGCCTTGGTCATGGTGTCCTTTCACAGCAATAGAACAATGACTGAGACATTATGTCTTTACAGAAGGGTTGCAGCCCCACTTCTCCATTGGTCTGACTCCATTTGATGCATCCTCAAAACAACAGGTTTAATAGTCTTTAAAAAAAAAATAGGACTCACATAATTCCACTGTTTGCTTAAGATCCCCTATGCATCCCCTAGTTTTTAGAACAAAGCCTGAATTCCTCCCTGTGTTCTGTACAACCTTGCTGTCTCAGAGAATATTCTCCTATACCTCACTATGATCCACATGGGTGTAGCTTCATTCCATAGGTATATCCTACCCCAGGGCCTTGGCTTTGTACTTCCTTTAGTCTAGAAGGGTCTTTTGCGGCTCTTCTCAAGGCTGGGCCCTCCTCATCTATCAAGCCACAGCTCATGATCACCTCCCACTGAAAGCAGAAGCCGTGGTTTGGAAATGGGTTGAATATATCAGTTAAAGGTGCACATCCTGAGGCATGATCCTTAGTGTGGTGATGTCAAGGAGGTGGAACCTGTAAGAGCTGGGGCCCAGTCTGACTTAATCAGGCTTGGGGAACTCTATTTTCTAAAGGGATAAACACAGGTCTTGAGGGGACTGGATCAGTTCCTGAATACTGGGTTATTGTGAAAATAATAGGCCTGGATCCTTCCTTGGTTTCTTGCTTTCAATTTTAACGTTTGACTTACCCTCTTGCACATACTCTCACCATGAGGTCATCCATCATGAAATTCCTCACCAGAATAAAACATACGTCAGTGCAATGCTCTCGACCCTCTAGAACTCTGAGCTAGATAAGATTCCTTTCTCAATGAAAATGCCTGAGCTCAGAGACTTGTGGTAGCAACAGAAGTGCTATGGACTCCCCCAGCTATTCTCTGTTTCATCACTCTTGATTGCTTTTCATAGTGTTAATCAAAAGATTCATCTGTTGGGGCTGGAGAGATAGTCCAGCCATTACAAGCATATAACACCCTGGCAGAGAACCTTGAGTTCAGTGCCCACATTGAGTGGCTCACAACCACTTGTAATCCAGCTCCAGGGGATCTGACTCCTCTGGCCTCCTTGGGAAACACACACACACACACACACACACACATTTTAAAATAAAACAAATATTTCAGAGGTCTGCTTTTTTATTTATTTACTTATTTGTGTGAGTACCCCTGACTAGAATCTAAACTTCACAAAAGTGGGAACCCAGTGTCATCCTATTGTTACCTTCTCTCTAGCTCCCAGCACAGTTCCTGGAGAAGGGACACTCCATGTTAGTGGAGGGGACAGCAGGTGCTAGTGATTTAGACCCCTGACCTTGTGACGACTATCTACTCCTACATTCCAAGGGAATCGAAGCCCAGGAGATCCACCCCAGTTGCAGGTTTGACCCTGCCCACCCATCCAGGCTACAGTCAGAATGTAAACAGGCCCCAGGAGCTGAAAGGAGTTGAAATGCAGAACTAACAACAGCTCACCTCCATAAACTGGACTCCCTGTTGCTCCTGGTATTAACTCTGGTTCCAGGCACTTGCACTTTAATTAAGATTTGGCACATTTCAAAATACCTCTGAACAGCAGGACACTGCTTGAACTTGAGGTGCTGGGAAGCCAAATGGAAAATATAATAGTAAAACCACTAGTCCTTTTACATTGTAGTTAAAATTTTGAACAAACAACTATTTTACCTCTGTGAATGCTCTATTCTGTTCCAAATTAATCTGGAATAATTGTAGTAACTTGGACTGTTTTTAACCTGTCCCGTGAGGTGTCTGCTCTGCTCCTGATCATCCACAGTCCCAGTTTGACTCTCAGCTGTATTCCTTACAAAATCTGTGGATGTCAAAACTGTGTTTGAATTATTCAAATAGTGGTCTGCATGCAGTTTTCAAAAATAAAGTCTCTGAACAGAGAAGACATTATCATTATGTGTGCTAAATATTGTCTTTGGTCATATAAATTAAGGTACACTCATTCAGTGAAATACTGTCCAGTCATTCAAAAAGAAGGTGAATCAGTACCATTCATGTAGAAACATACTTAAGATATTCCATTAAATAATACATCTCTGTGTATATGTGCAGATTTCCTTCCTCCCTCTCCCCTCTGTTCTCTTTTGCTGAGACAAGGTCTCCCTACACAGACCTAACTAACCTTGAACTTGCTATTTAGGCCAGGCTGGCCTACAACTCACAGAGATTGCCTGCCTCTGTTGATCCTAAGGATTAAAGGCACGTACTGCCATACTCATTTTTGGTTGTTTGTTTTTGTTGTTCGTTTTTTGACACAGAGTTTCACATATCCTGTGCTGGCCTTGGACTCACAATGTGACCTTGGATTTCTGGTCCTCTTACTTCCTGCCTCCCTCTCCCAGATGCTGAGACCACAGGCATATGCATCATGTATTTTCCTGTGAGCACAGAACATTTCTGCAAAGAGACTCAAAGTCATCTCTGGAGGCAGGATGTCTGCAATAGCAATTGACATAATTTGTCAGATGCTTGCTTTCTGTCAGGCATCATACCAAGTCCCTATTTGATCTCCACAGTAACCACACAAGGAAGATGTTACTATTATCTTGCATGTACAGATTTCTATGTACAGACACTGAGGCTGGAAGAGGCAAATTATGACAACTTCAGTCTCCTACATTACTTAAGATTTTTTAAAATCCTGTTTATTTTTATGCTTTACTTATTTATTTGGATGTGTGTGTATGATTGTGTGTGTATACATATGTCTATACCACGGTACAAATACGAACGTTAGAAGACAGCCTCAGACATCCGCCCTGCCTTCCACCTTGTTTGAGACAGTCTCTTCTGCTGCTCACCACTGTGTATGCCGCTCTAGGTGGCCCATGGGCTTCCAGAGATTCTCCTGATTCCACCTCCGGTCTCCCTTTAGGACTGTTGGGATGACAGATATGTCCTTCTGCATCTTTTCTGTCTTTTATGTAGGTTCTGAGGATCCAAAGCAGACACTGTCCACTGAGCTGTTTCTCCAGACTTGCTTTTAGACCTTATAAACAAACTAGCTGGTGGTGGTGGTGTGTATCTTTAATCCCCCACTTGGGAGGTAGAGGCAGGCAGACCTCTGAGTTTGAGGCCAGCCTGGCCTATGGATCAAGTTCCAGGACAGCCAGGGCTACACAGAGAAACCCTGTCTCAACAAATCAACAACAAACCCCCCCCAAACAATTGAACCTTTCCTTTTTCTGGGATTTCAAAACTGAGAGGAACATGGAAATATTTAACTTCTATTGTGGCAGTGAGGGAATAGCCAGATTATATGCCCCACCCACCTACAGCCTCCAGTGAGGGTGGTCAAAAAGATGAATATGCAGAGCTCAGTAGAAGCAGGGCAGAGGGAAGACAGGGCCAGTAGGAGGCCTTCAGGAAAAGTAACTGGAGATTGTTTTCCTGATTGTGGGCTTACAGGTGACCTAACTCCATCTACCTTAGTGACAGCACAGGAAGCCTCCAGGCTGCCCCCACTGTGACCTTTACCCAGCAGCCCCTGGTTAAAACCTATTATTGAACACTAGTGATGTTAGACCTCCCACGAGCATTTGTTTGACATCTCCAACAGCCATACACTTGACTTGGCCCATTTTAATATTTGGTATTTTATAAAATTAAGTCGTGTCCCACAGATAAGAGTCTGGCTCTCTACTGGTTCCCAAGCTAGGATCAGCACCCAGGTACCGCAGTTTGTTCAGTCCTCTTTTATTGAGCATCCCTTTATAGCTGAGGTTGTTGTTTTTGCTGTACTGGGGATAGAACCCAGGTCTAAGGTATGCTAAGACAAGCAGTCTACCGCTGACCTATACCCCAGCTCACTGAGCATCTCTCACCCAAACTGTATGACACAGGAAAGGGAACAAGCAGGAAGGGCTCCCAATTTATAAGCCAGCATCAAAAGAGTCTTCCCTTCAGTTACTGAGTTGTTGTGGTTGTTTTTTAAAAGACTGGGTCTCACACTGGGTGTGGTGGTGTACACCTTTAATCCCAGCACTCAGGAGGCAGAGGCAGGCAGATCTCTGTGAGTTCAAGGCTAATCTGGTCTACAAAGTGAGTCCAGGTCAGCCAGGGATGTACAGAGAAACCTTGTCTAGAAAAACAAAAACAAATAAACAAACAAAAAGACTGGGTTTCACTATGCAGGCCTGACTGGCCTATAACTCACTTCTTAAATCATGAGATCCACCTGCCCCTGCCTCCAGAATGCCAGCACACCCTGCTGGTGGAATTTTTGACAAAGTCATATCAGCTATTTGATCACCTGATGGCCACCACCCTGTTGGTCTCTGGAACTGTTCTGAAACTCATACCCGTGAGTTACAGCTGAGTCTTTCCAGAATTGGTTGTATCCCAAAGTCTTTTCTAGGCACCTGGTTGCTTAGCCTTTATAGACTGGCTGTTCTGCCACTCACTGATGCCTGGTTCTGAAACGAAGCTAGAAATGGGATTTTAGAAAACAAGTTTGTATGCTTTACAGATTTTGGGAGGGCTCATGAGACTCCATCTTTCAGGTCCTTGAAATCTACCATCTTCAAGAGAAGATACTAGATGCCTTAATTACTTTTGTGTATTTGTGACCCAAATACCTGAGAGAACAACTTAAGATGGGAAAGACTTATTCATTTACATTTATTGTCATTTTAGAGGGTTCAGTCTAGTATGCTAGGGAAGGCATGGCAGAGAGAGCAGCTTTGTAACAAAAGCCAGAAAGCAGAGAAGGACAGGAAAGAGCCAGAGAGATAAGACCACAGTGACCTGGTCCCATGACCTACTTCCTCCAGCTAAGCTCTGCCTCCTAAAGTTTCCAGAACTTCTCAAAACATTTCCATCAGTTATGGACCTACTGTAGAAGACATGAGCCTTTGGATGGAGTTTCATATTCAAACCATAGCATCTGGGAGTGTGTAAAGGACTTTCTGGTGCTCAAAATGGAGGTTGGGGGTAAAGGTATATCTACTTGGCACTGCTTCTTTCTTTTGCCTCCTTCCCTCCTTTCTTCCTTTTCCCCCCATCTTTGAGACAGAGTCTCTCTGTCCAAAGTTGACTTCCAATGGCCTATGTGGTGTGGCTTCTGGGGGAGAATTCCCAGCATGGTCTGGTATCAGGCTGGAAATGCACACTCCTCCATTGGAAGGTCCAAGCTGAAAAGGGTGGCCAAGCTAGGCTGGTGAGGCAGGAGAAAAGTTTATTTTCACTGCCAAGTGTTAAAGCTCTCTTAGCTAAACTGCCAGCTCCAGGTTGAGCAGCTTTAGAGCTCCCAGAGCCAGGCCAGGGAGTCAGACTGTTGAAGCGGGAGAGGCAGAGGAAGCTCAGCACCTCTTGACAGGATCATATGCCCCAATCAGGCCTAGCCCACCAGGCAGTGGTGGCGAACACTTTATGGGAGGAAGAGCACTTCCTTCCCAGGCTCAAAATAAACAGCCAAGTCTCAGAAGTCATGTTGGAGGCATGTAGAAAGAGAGTTTATTTCATGAATCTGGGCATTATAAATCTTTGGGCAGTGGGGAGGGGTTTTGAATGTGAATATGTTTGATTTTCTGGGTATCATCCTGTTCTGCCCGGTTCTCAAGACCCCAAAGACCACCCAGGAGCCAACTTCGATGTAAATACATGAGGGTTGTTTATTCAAGCTCAGAGCTTGGACTCTCAACACTCACTGACACAGCAGTTCGAGTTGAGAGCCCCTAGACCCAAAAGTACAGAGTTTATAAAGAGACTCAGACAAAGAAGCAGGTTCTTTACCATATGATTGGATGGCATTTGGGTAGTTAGTCATGTTCATTTCTGATTGGCTCATTGTTACTGACTAACCAGCTGAGGTCAGCTTGACCACCAGAAAATTTGTTTAGATTTTTTGGGTGCTTTCTCAGAGTGAGCTGTCTGGTGATGACAAGGGAACACCCCTGGAATACAAGGTCCAGGACATTTTGTTGTTGTTATGAAACTGGAGGTCAGCTCTGAGTCAAACTTAACACAAAATGGAATCTTTTTTTCAAGATGGATTCAGTCAGGCTCCACAGTCCTATCAGAAGAAAGGAAACATAATACCTAATTAACCCACTGGCAGTGGGGGTGGGGAAAGAGCTCCCAGTATGCTAGAGGCATAGACAAAAGTCATTGACTGAAAGCCAAGGCACCAACAGATCTCATTAACATGGGGAAGTACTTTCAGAAATCTCCAGGTGTTCACTGAGCAGGTTTCTAAGGGTTGGGTTACTGTGACATTCCTTTAGAGGATCTGGTTTCTTCACATCAGAGGGAGGAAAGGCTTTCCACTGAAAAAAGTGAGTCCGTCATTTGGCACCGACCTCAGAGGGCTTTCTAGAAATACCAGACTTCTACCTTATCAGCAGAAATTCTGCACAATCTTGATCTTGTGATCCTCTAGAATGCTGGGAATATAGTCATGTGCTACCACACCCAGTCTGTGTGGTGCTGGGTACCCTGGAGTCTCATACATGCTAGTCAAGCACTCTATCAACTGAGCCACATCCCCAGCCCCTGGCACTATTTCCTTTGTCCTTTAATCCTGTACTATAGTTGCACACAAATTTGCATGTCATTTGGTCCTTGCCTCCTCCTCCTTCTGCCTTAAATGACCTTCCCACCTTTATTGAAAAGCTCACTGCTATTCAATCTTGGACATTCCAGTTGCAATCTCATAGAGCTCAATCTCAACATGAGAGAATGCTTCCATAGCTCCCAGGTTTAGCATCATCATTTCATGGAGATGAGCAGGTCATTGGGCCCTGTCTCTTACTAGGTGCCATGTCCAGCTGCCCTGTGATTGCTTAGTGCCTGTATGTCTGGCCTGCTGCAAGTGCTCAGTGTTGGACAGCACTCTGAACAGCAGTGGTTGTGTGCTTAGCTTCCATGTGGAGTCTTCCTTGTATCAAACTCTTGTCATGTGGACTCCTTAGGTAAGCCCAGAGCTTTTAAGTTTGCCACCTATCTGAGGTTCTTCTACAAGAAGCTGTCATTGAACAAGCCCCAGGATCAGATAATCACATCTACAATTTACTCTCTAAGCTCCCAGCCTGGATTGTCCAAGTTGATTTCATGAGTTTGTTGGGACACTAATGTTCCTGGGTTGAATCCATATGGGTGAGCTTTCTAGCAGGAGAAATGTTAATCCTGTCTCGAGCCCCAGAAATGCCATTCACTTTGGAGTAAATTAGTAAAATAATGTAGTTCAGCCTGTGTTTATATGTGGTGTGTGTGTGTGTGTGTGTGTGTGTGTATGTTGTATGCATGTGTGTGGTGTGTGTATGTGTGTAGGGCATGTGTGTATGTGTGTACAGTGTGTATATGTGTGTATGTGTCTGTAGTGTGTGGCATATATGTGTATGTGTAGTGTGTGTGTGTGTGTGTATGTGTTGTATGCATGTATTTGGCATGTGTGTATAGGGAATTTCTGCTGTAAAGGCATTACCAGAAAGCCCCTAAGTTCAGTGCTAAATGACAGACTCCTTTTTTCAGCAGAGTCCCCTCTTCTGCCTGATCTGGGGAAAGTCCAGATCCTTTAAGGAGTGTCACATAGCCCTCAGGGAAGTTACAGGTCCAACCCTTTCCTGATAAGAAACCCACCCAGCGAACACCTGAGGATTTCTGGAGGTACTTCCCCATGCTAATGAGACCTCTCAGTGTCTCGGAAGCCAATGACATTTGTCCATGCCACTAACTGTACCTGGAATTCTTCCCCCATCCCCACTGCCCATGAAATAATAGGTACTACATTCCCTTTCTTCTGATAGGACCATGCCCAGAAAATCAAACACATTCACCTCCAAAACTCCTTCCACTGCCCATAGGTTCATAATGTCCCTGATTCATGAAACAAACTCTCTCATTCCATTCCTCCACCATGACCATCTGAGACTTGACTCCTGCCTGGCTGCCACTGGCTGCCTAGCCAGCCTCACGCTTTGCTCACCATCACCAGTCACCCCAGTGGCCACCTCTGAAGCTCACTGAGGCACTGAGCTTCTGCAGTTTCTCCTGTGCACATGCCACTCACCGCCGTGCTCATCCGCAGCAATGGCCTGTTTCTGGCCATCCCCAAGCCGCCTCCAAATCCACCCAAACCAAGTCAGACTCCTGAAGCCACTTGGCTCAGTCCATGGGTGGTGCTGAGGGTTCCTTGAAGCTGCCTGGCTTGGTGCGGTCAGCACAGCTAAAAGACCAGTAATCCTTCTCTGCATGACAGAGAGGGTTAGGAATGCCCTAACTCTCCTGCTTGCTTAGCTAAGAGAACTGTGACACTTGGCAATGAAAATAAACTTTTCTCCTGCCTCTCTGGCCTGACCAGATATCCTGAGGTTACAGATGTCTGTCCATGTTCCACATTTTTCTGCCCAGAACAACCTAGCCCTGACCTTCCAGTGGAGGAGTGTGCTGGCCTGATACCAGACAAGACTGGCATTCTTCACTGGACACAGAATGGCATGTATGTGTGTGTATATGTATGTGGTATGTGTATGTATCTGGTGTGTGTGTGTATGTGGGGTGTATGGGGTGTGTGTGTATGTGTGTG
>CAJQZJ010004755.1:11052692-11108917 GCA_907164525.1 Lophiomys imhausi | reverse complement strand
GCAATCTGGAGCTCATCTGCTGGCTCAACCGGCTGCTCAGTGAGACCATCTATCTCAACCTCTCAGCATCAGGGTTACGGATATAAGCCATATCTCTCTTTCATGTGAGTACTAGGATCCAAACTCAGGCACTTTACCAATGGAGCCTCTAGCTCCATCCCAATGTCCCTTAAAGGTTTTTTTTTTTTTTCAAAATAAAATGAGAAAAGAGATCAAGGATCTCAACAGGAGCTCTTGGGAGATCTTTGCCAGCAGGAGATAGTGTGCTTTGGCATTATGAAGAAATTTGAATGGTTGTTCTTATCAGAGGAATCATGTAGGTGTGCGGGAACATACCTGTAGTCCCAACACTTGATTGATGAGTAAAAAGGATTAGGAGTCTGAGGCTGCCTCAGCTCCATAGAGAGGCAGAGGGGAGCCTGGGCTACAAAAAAGCCCACCAACAAGAAGAGCCAGCCCAAGACAGACCCAAGGAGACAGTGATGCATGAGGTTCAGTGGGCTGGGGTGGAGCAAAGATCTGAATGTGTTCCCCTCTGGAGGCCATGTGGGAGCACATGCATCAAGTCATGTGTCAAAAAGGAAAACTTTCATACTTTCTGAGCCAAGCTCTTACCAAACATTATCTTAAAACTTCATTTCTTCCATCATCTGACCCACTTTTCATTTTGTTGTGTTTGTTTTTCAAGACAGGGTTACTTTTTTTAGCCGAGGCTGTTCTGGAACTCACTATGCAGACCAGGCTGGCCTCAAATTCACAGAGATCTGTCTGACAAGTGTTAGGATTAAAGGTGTGGACCACTATTGCCTGTCTACTTTTTTTTTAAATACAAAATCTCCTGTGTCCCAGGCTGGCCTCTAACTCTGCTATGTATCTGAGGCTGCCTCCTGCCTTCGTTTCTCAAGTGTTGGGATACCACTATGCCTAGATTACGCAGTGCTGAGGACCCAACTCAGGGCTTTGTGTATGCTACACAAATACTCCACAAGCTGAGCAACATCCCTAACCCCTCTCAAACACTCTTAGACACTACTCCTCCCCTATTCCATTTGCAACTGAAAAACCAAGATTCAGAGCTGGAGAGATGGCTCAGTAATTGAGAGTACTGTTGATCTTCCAGGGGACCCTGGTTTGAGTTCCAGCAGAGCAGCCTCCTGTAACTACATGCTAAGGGGATCCAATGGCCTCTTTTAGTCTCTGAGGGCACTACATGCATATGGTGCATAGACGTGCATGCAGGCAGAACATTCATACATGTAAAATAAAAATAATGGTTAAAATATTTCTAAAAAGAAAGGAAAACCAAGATGCAAAGAGTAATTGGTCTGAAGCAGCAGGACTCCCACATGCTTGGCAAACACTTTTACAGCCCTAAGCATTTTTAAAAGTAAGTAGTTAGTTAATTATACATAGGAGTATTCGTTTCCATATATGTATGTACAACACATGTGAGCCTAGTGTGGAGGCAGAAAGGATGTCTGTTCCTTTAGAACTAGAATTACTGATGGTTGTGAGCTGCCATGTGAGTGTTGGGAACAAAATCTGTGTCCTTTGCAAGAGCAGCAAATGCTCTAAACTGCTGAGCAGTCTCTCTAGCCACTATCACCACCCCATAACATTTTTTTAAAATCCCAGGATTCTGGCTGAGCAATCAGCCTGGTGCATGGCCACCAGCCCCATGCATGGAGATTTACTGCCTTCCCACAGATGATCCCCAAACAGCCAGGCATCAGCCTCTTCTGTTCCTAGTATTTCTTCAGTGCAGCACTCAACCCCTCACATGACAACAAAAAGAAGAGTTTCAAGCTAAAGGAGTGACCAGCCACCGGCTCATCCTGTCTAGGCTCTCTGAGATTCTGTGTCAAGTTAGAAATGCAGAAAATCACTAGTGTGTAAGATGTAAGACTTTTTCGGTGCCATGTGTATGCAAATATTTCTGTTCTCCCCGTAGCACCTGTCCATGGATGCTACAAACAGCAAGGGTGGGAGTCTCTCTGTCAGTCGAGAGTGTCGCCTCATGATGTCTGAAGCTAGAGCACTGCACACTCCTCTGGCCCCTGAGTTCAGCCCTGTAAGTCACCCCCATAGCCCTGCCTTGCAGGAAGATATGGCTGTATGCTCTGTAAGTAGTTAATGAAGTGTCTAAATGGTATTTTTGTATTCATTCAACCCCCATCCTTAGGGTGCAATGGTATTGTAGGTTATTTTTAAAACATTATTGTATCCAAATAGAGTTTGCATCATCAGAGACCATGGCTGTAGTCATCCTGCTATCCCCGGTGGTTCCAAATTGTACTATAAACTGCCTGGTGAGTCCTACCAGGAAGCAGCCAGACTATCTCCACCACCCCAGGGGCTTCTCAGCCGGAAGCCACTGTCCCTCTGAGATGGGAAGTAGTAAAAGCAGTTTATGGTCTGGATTGTGTTGGCCACGGTTAAGAACAAATTGTTTTCAAGATCATCATCTTTGGATGAGAACGAATTCTTCCTTATGTTTACAAGAAAACACTGACATGCTCGTAGTCTTGCCTTCTTTCCTCACCTTTTTTGGAGACACTGGAGAGTTACTGTTAGAAATCTGAGCATGGGGTCCTGGACTGTAGCTCAGAGGCACAGCTAGTATGCACAAAGTTCTGGGTTCCATCTCCAGCGCGTCTTTCCTGCCCCTAAAAGAAGGTCCAGCCGTAGCTTAACGAACATCTCAAGCTTCCATTTCTCTCGTGTCTTCGTCAAATGGATATCATCATTGTTCTTGGTTTCATTTCTTGTGGTGATAAGGTGTGCTGATAAAATCAACTTGAGAGAGACAATGGCTTCCTTCTAGTGCACAGCCCCAGATTGCTGTGTATCACCACAGAGAGGTCAAGGCAGCAGGAGCCTGAGGCAGTTAGAGGAGGGCGATGGGCTCATGCAGGCTGGTACTCAGCTTTCTCCATTCTAAGTATCGTATTCATTTATTTATTATTTATGTGTGTATGTCTATATGTGTTTGTGTGTGTATATGTGTACATGTATATGTTTGTGTGTACATACATGCATGTGTATATATGTGCATTTGTGTACATGTGTGTACATGTGCATGTGTACATATGTGTGCCTGAATGAGCTTCATGTGTATCCATGTGCATGCAGGCCAGAAGAGAGTGTCATATCCCCAGTAACTGGGTTATAGATAGTTGTGAGCTGCCCAACATATGTGCTGGGAACCTAACTTGTGTCCTCTGAAAGGGAAGTAAGCATTTTTTTCTGTTTTTTCCAGACAGGGTTTCTCTGTGTATCAGCCCTGGCTGTCCTAGAACTCACTCTATAGACCAGGCTGGCCTCAAGCTCACAGAGATCTGCCTGCCTCTGCTTCCCAAGTACTGGGATTAAAGGCATGCGCCACCTGTCCAGTGCCATTCTTAATCTATGAACCATCTCTTCAGCTCCACTTTCTCCATTTTATACAGCCTAGGATCCCCTGCCCAGAGAATGGTCCCACCCAAAACTAATGAGTCTTTCCATCAATTAACATAATCAAAATAAGATCTCACTGGCATGTCCAGAGGCCCGTCTCCCAGGTGATTCTAGATTCTCTGGACAGGTAACATAACAGCCACAGTCACTGTAATGAGCTGAAGGACTTCAGTGTTTATCAGGTGTCCAGCCCTGTTCCAAGTATGGTCCACAAACCTCTCATGACATCTTCATGGCAACTCTGACGGTGATACCATTTAGTGTTGTAACCAGACACTGTCATTATTTACACTTGTAAAATATCCTGAAACTAAGCTGTGTAGACACTCTATAGCCTTGATGTTCACTTAGAGCAAGTGAGAGACCTAGGATACAAATCCAGGAGACTGATTTTTAGGGTCTAAACACCAACTATCCTGTTTTTCTCATAAGGTTGTTATAAGAACACAGTGAGACTCACTAATAAATATTACCTGGTACCAAATGTCCCAAATTGTGTTAAGCATAGCTCTGGGTAGATGTTGCATTCTAACTGGGAGGATTATTTCCTTAGACTTTTAGTACAACCCTCAAGACAAGGCTCTACCCTGATGTGGAGCTCTGGACTTTTCTGCATAGTAGTGTAGTTGTGTGTGTGCAAGTTTGAATGCTCCCACAGATTATCAATCTCTGTTCCCATTTTATGTCTTCTGAATCCTTATACATAGTAGGAATTTAACAAATACTAATAGAATAAGTGAAATTTTTGGTTTTAAATATAAGTGTTTGCACTGCAAAATGTGCTTTAGCTATTGTGGTGGTCTGAATGCAAGTGGCCTCCATAGACCCATAGGAAGTGGCACTATTAGGAGGTATGACTTTGTTGGAGTAGGTGTGGCCTTGTTGGAGGAAGTGTGTCACTGGGGATGGGCTTTGGCATTTTAGAAGCTCAAGCCAGGTCCAGTATCACTCTCTCTCTTCCTGCTGCCTGCAGATCCAGGTGTAGAACTCTCAGCTACCTCTCCAGCACCTTGTCTGCCTGTGTGTCACAATGCCTCCTGCCATGATGACAATGGACTAAACCTCTGAACTGTAAGGTTCAATGAAATGCTTTCCTTTATAAGGGTTGCCGTTGTCAATATGTCTCTTCACAGAAATAGAAACCCTAACTAAGACAACCATGTATCCCTGCACCCACTTCAAGGTAGCTCATTCGTGCTTGGGAAGTCAGTGTTGCCTGCAGACCTCAGCTTCCCTGCGTGAGCAACTGTGCAGACCACATGGGTGCCCTCACCACACGGTGACTGACTGGCTTTCCCTTGAAGCAGAGAATCAAGAAACGGATGGAACCTGCAAAGCCTGCTATGACCTACCTATCTTGGCCATCACAGTCTGATGGTATTCTGCAATACTCAGCAGTAACACATGTCAGCTTTCTCTTGTTGTCATTTGTTTTGGAGCAGAGACTTCTGTCACTCAGGTTGATTTCAAAACCACTATATCATTCAGGCTGGCCTTGAACTGCTTGCTCATCCTCCTGCCTCCACCTTCTAAGATTACAGGCAGTAAGCCATTATCCCAATACAAATCAACTTTCTTCAAAGGGGATTAGTAAAGGTGAATACCAGGAGGGATGATTTTCTTGTAGACTGGAGTCTACCAAGGAACTGGTCTCGGAAATCAAGGTCAGTGTTAGAACCTAGCTGAACTTCTCTAAGGCAAGGGCATCCCAAGAAGTAAGGCAGCTCTGTTCACTTTGAGAGATCTTGAGTCTCCTGTTCTCTTCTCCATCCTGGTTACTCAACTCCTTGCCCCACCCTAGTTCCTTGCCTCTCCAGACAGTTCTCCCAAGTTTTTGCTCAAATTCCTAAAAGTAGAGCTTATGAGGCAGTCCATCTTTTCTTGGGCCATCATAGATTCCATGTTAGTCCAGGTTGGTTTCCAAGGGTTCAGTCCTACTCTAGAAAAGAGGAAGGTAGGAGCCACAGGTCTAAAATAAAGAGACTTTAGCCCTGGACTCTAGTCATAAAAGTCTTGCAGAGATGAAATGGCAGGTGTGACAGAGGTCAGGCTATCTAACCTGCCCAGTATTGCCAATGTTCCTAGGCATTGTGCCAGGTGGTGGGGCCACAGGAAAAAAGCAAAGGTAAATAAACAGATTTTTAGCCTCTTTGTATGGAGAGGAAGACAGGCATCCAAATAATTGGTGAACAATAAAACTGTACTAGAAGTACCCATGGCATTATGGGTGGAAATGAGCCCTCTCCTAGGAACATAGAGACAATGCCCCCCAAGAAGACCCTTGAAGGACAAGATAGAGTTTGCTAGATGAAGAAAAGGGAGAAGTATGTATCAGGCAGGAAGGAAGCTGAAGAAGGTGTCGTGGGAAGGTTAGATGCCACAGGCAGGACTGGAGGATGAGTGCTAAGAGGAAAGCTGGTAAGAACAGCTAGGGTGACACTGAGTTAAGCTTGCTGGTTTTAGCCAGCTCTTGGGCTTTGTCCAAGCGGTGGGGAACCCTCGAGGGACCTGCCTCACGAATGAAGTTGCATGTGGCTCCAGGAACCTAAAAATGGAGGGCAGGCCTAAGACATTCTTGGACCAAAGATATACAAAAGCATCCTCCCCTGCAGCATGGAGCTCATGGGGGACTGGGTTTGGCTTTTTGGGATACTGTATTCTCCATTTCAGAAGATCACCTAGCCTATAAGAAATAATGACCACTTCTCTGCTGGTTTCTGTTGACAGCCATCTCTTCAAACATAACTCCACAGGCATCCGTATTAAGCAAAGCTGCTTTATTAAGCATCAAAAGGCCACATCTATGTAATGAAGAGACTTTGCTAGAAGCCTAAGAAAAGTCTCCTCATGGACTCATCACCAAAGAACTTCTCAAGCTTCTAGAGCCTCCTGATCACTTCAGAAAGTGGTGTCTGGACAAGGGACCCCTTTGTGCAGTTCAGGACACCAGTAATTATGCCCCAGCAGACTGGACTTCACACACAGTAGAGTGAAGCCTGAACATGCTGCCTATAGACTGGCTTGTTTACATGTCCCAGAGCCAATTGTACACCTGGCCAACTGCCTTAGTTACTGTTCTTTTGCTGTGGAGAGACACCATGGCCAAGGCAGTTCTTAGAAGAGAAAGCATTTAATTAATACAGTTCCAGAGGGTGAATCCATTATCATCACGGTGGGGAGAACAGAGGCAGGCATGGTGTGCTGGAGAGGTAGCTGAGAGCTACATCCTCATCCAGAGAGAGAGAGAGAGAGAGAGAGAGAGAGAGAGAGAATGAGCTTTTGAAACTTGAAAGCCCACCCCCAATGAACACTTCTGTCAACAAGACTTCAGTTAGGGTTTTATTTCTGCAAAGAGACACCATGACCAAGGCAACTCTTATAAAGGAAAAGAGTTAATTGGAGCTGGTTTACAGTTTCAAGATTTGTCTATTATCATCATGATAGGAAGCATGGCAGCATGCAGGCAGACATGGTGCTGGAGAAGTTGCTGAGAGTTCTACATCTGGATCTGAAGGCATCAGGAAGAGAGACTCTGTGTCTCTCTGGCCAGACACTGACCAGGCTTGAGCATATCTATGAGACCTCAAAGTCCCACCTCCACAGTGACACAGTTCTTCTAACAAGGCCACACCTCCTAATAGTGGCACTTCCCATGGGTCAAGCTTAGTCAAACCATCACATCCCCTAGAACTTTCAAATAGTGCCACTCCCTGGTATTCAAATATATTAGCCTATGGGAGCCATTTTTTTCCAAATTCAGTTTATTTATTTATTTTTAAATTTCTCATTTATTTTTATTTATTCAAGTTATATCCCCATCAGAGCTCCCTCTCTCCTCCCTGGGGCCATTTTTTTTTTTTTTTGAGACAGGGTTTCTCTGTATAACAGCTCTGGCTGTCCTGGACTCACTTTGTAGACCAGGCTGGCCTCGAACTCACAGAGATCCGCCTGCTTCTGCCTCCTGAGTTCTGGGGCCATTCTTATGCAAACCACAAGACCAACCATGTTTATAGAGAGACTTAAAGGTCAAAACCATATTCTTCAGAGAAATGGCTTGCTTTGGTTGAGGATGACCTTAACATTGCAGAAGCCCCTGCAAGCTACACAGCCTGGAGTTCAGAACCCATGCACTATGGCCAGGCTGCCTGAAATTACAGCCTCCTTCTGTATGACTGTGGGAGAGCTCCTTTAGCTCTCTGTACTTCAATTTCCTAGTCTGTGAAGTGGCAGTTATAAGAGCTTTTCTTTGTAGCTTCTTGTCAGGATTTAGTAAGTCCTACAAGGATTAAGCTCTTAGATGATGTTATTTGGGCTACAGATAGAGACCTTGGGTTTAATCCCCAGGGAAGGAGTAGGAAAGGTGGGGAAAAGGAGGAGGGGAAGAAGAGGAAGCTTCAGGTGGCATATGGAATGCTCCATTGTGGGGTGGGAAAGATGTCTCAGCAGGTAAGAGCATTTGTTGCTCTTACAGAGGGGCCTGAGTTCAGTTCCTAGCATCCACGCTCAACAGCTCACAACCATGTATAACTCCAGTTCCAGGGGATCTGATGCCCTCTTCTGGCCCTTACAGACACCTGCATTCATAGGCACATGCACACAGCCACATAAACGAAAAAAATAATAAATCTTTAAAAAAAGAAGGGTTTGTAGAATTTCTTGCTATTATTGTACTTTGGTGTAAATGAATTGATCTGCAATTTTCCTCTCAGGAAGTCATACTTAGCAAATTCACATTTGGCATTAGCTATCACAGCGATAACAAACAACTAGCTATCTGACTGGTTTCATTAAAAAAAAAAACCATCCCATCCATCACAAAGTTATGAAATATGCTTTGACTCTCTCTGGCTTTTCCCCTGATAGGTGAGAACTAAGCCCTCAAGTGTAAGCTCTGGTTCCCCACTCACCAACAGCGTGACATTGGATAATTTTCTTTTCAAATTTTTATTATTTTTATTTTATATGTACAGCATGTATGTATGTATGCTGTGCGTACCTGGTGACTTTGGAAGCCAGAAAAGGGCACCAGATCTCCTGGAACTAGAGTTAAGGGTGCTAGGAACCAAACCCAGGTCCTCTGTAAGTGCCCTTAACTACTGAGCCATCTCTCCAGCCTCTTGGGTAATTTCCTTAACCTCTCTGAATCTACGTTCTCTATTAGTCAAACATAATAATGATGCCCATTCCCTGTGTAATTCGGAGGATAGAATGCGATTGCACTGCCAATAATAATTGGCTGAGGGTCCTTTTGCTCTATTGGAATGGCAATCATGAACACACAGGGACATTTATGTAAATAAGAAAGAATCAAATGGTTGCTGTCTTCTCCACACTGAATCAATCAGCCTGCCTGCCTGCCATTTGCACCAGATAGTCAGTTGCCACTGAGTAGCAAATGTTTTCCTTGCCAGCCTGGTAACCAGTGCCCAGTATAGTGCATGGACTTCCACTCAAGTGCCAGCAGGCCTCTTTCAAAGGGTATAGTTGTCACATGGGTTACAGACAAGGCAGACACCCCTGCTCCAGTGTGAGTAGGGTTCAGCATCCTGCAGCCAAAAAAAACAAGACAAGACAGTTGGATGGGGGAATGTGAGGGTCTTGAATATAATTGCTCAGGAACACTTTAGGAAATACTTGTGGGTTTTCTTTGGATGAGGGTGAACTCCAGGCATGAAAAGAATAAGATCAATTCTACAGAAATCAAAGAAATGAGCTGGGGGTGGAGCTTACTCCCGAAGCACTACCCTAGCACACTCAAGGCCCTGGGTTTCACCCCCAGCACCCAAGAAACAAACAAGTAATAGGAAAGATGAGAACAAACCTTGTTGGAGGAAGCTGGACATGGTAGCACGTGCGTATAACCCTGGCAATGAACAAGCTGCATCAGGGAGATCATGAGTTCAAGGCCGTCTTATGCTGTTTGTCCAGTTCTAGACCAACTTTGGACTACACAGTGAAACCCTGTCCCCCCCAAAACAAGACCTTAAAGGGCGGGCTGGTAAGATGGCTCAGTGGGTAAAGGTGCTTGCTACCAAACCTGACCACCTGAGTTTGGTTGTGCAGATCCACACAGTAGAAAGAGAACTGATTCTTGCAGTTGCCCTCTGATCTCCACATACATGTCACAGCATTCATGCAGCCACTCATGTAGACATGCACATAAAATGTAATACAAACTTTGAACTCTAAAACTAAAAGAATAAAGAAAAAAAGATATATGTGAAATACCTCCTTCATATAGTTTTTCAAATTTAAAAGTACATTTTCAAATAATGGCAGACTATCTATACTATTAATGCACTTATGGTTAGTAACATAGAACATTAAGAAGGGAAATAGTGCACACTATTGTGGTTCTTTCTGACTTGCTAAAAACAATGCTTCTTTTTATCCCTGAAAAGAGATCACACTAAGTTTGGCCTGTCAGGGTGAATAGCTGCTCCCCAGTAGAAGAATGTGATCTTCAGAAAAAAGCAACAAACAAAAACATCTCATTAAAGGAAGGGCTGAGTTCCAGACAGACCTAAATGAAGCCATGAAAACAAGCTCTTCAAATGTCATACCCTATTTTTCTAGGAAACAGGGACTGGCTTTAGAGAAATGTTCTGAGATGTTTTTTGTTTGCCTTCACCACAATTTGGGAAAGAAACTAGCTTTTTTCTTTTGTAAGTGTTTTCAAGCTTAACACAAGAGTATGTGGCCCAGAAAGAGCAGAGCCCTTAAAAACTCTCTCATTACTGGGGGCACGCCTAGAGGACAGGACTTCCCTGTGTTGTCTGTCTGTTTGTATTTAGACCCTACATACTGACTAATGCACATGGGTGCTCAACGGATGTGAGGGTGCCGGTTCAAGAGCAAAGTGGATCCGGTAATGAGACAGTAATAAAAGATCCTGTTTTTATGACCAAAAGTAATTTACTTTTGTTTCCCTCCCCTCTCATCTCTGGACAGTGGAACCACCAATGTCTGTTTTGTAGTTTTATGTATTGTCTGGATTATTTACAAGTGTGTATTTTGGAACATAAAGTACTCAGGACAAAACGGTCCTCACAACCATCATTGCCTGACACTTTTGGGAACACAGTAAGGGACTAATGGTGCCTTGGGTTGTAATTCACTAATTCCATAACACATATTCCATATCAGTTTCTGCTAAGAATGGAATGAAGATAGCCCAGGGATACACATGTGCAAAGGACTCCTGATTATGTCCTAAAGATGGAGATGTGTGTTATACACATGCCTCCAGAGAGAGTTCAATGCGGCCGTGGCAGCTGCCCAGGGGGACGTACCTGGCAGGAACACCTGTGGCCCCTTAACTGGCTCCTTCTTGAACCTGGCTCTACACATTTCCTCCTGTGAACGTGTTTCCCGCTCAGAAGACCCTTCCTTCTTCTCCAACCTGTTCAAACTTGATCTTGACTTAGACTCTGCTCATTTCTATATCCTCAAGGCCTCCCTGGTTGGAGGTATCGCTCCTATTGGCATCCCTCATCCCAACACTGTCAGATATCACCTTGAAACAGGTACTCAGAGTTTTTTAAAAAGAAGATGAAGGTGACGATGATGATGAAGAGGAAGTATTGATTCCTCACTCAGGCCTGCAACACAATAAAGTGCAGGATGAAAATGTGTTATCTCAGGGGCTGGACAGGTATCTCAGTGGTTAGGAGCACTGACTGTTCTCTCAAAGGACTCAAGTTCACTTCCCAGCACCCACATGAATGCTCATAAATGTCTGTAACTTCCATCCTGTGGGATTCCATGCCCTCTTCTGGTTTCCCCAGGCACCAGTCATTCCCACACACACAAAATAAAAATAGTTAAAACAAAACAAAACTTAGTGTCTCTGCCTCTATCTTATGTCTGTGTCCTTTACTGTGTGCCTCCTGCTTGTCCCTGTAGGTCAGCACTTTAATCACTCAAGGAGGATCTAACTTATTTTGTTCTTCTTCAAGGCTGAAAGCACAAGAGAAGTCATTGTTCTAAACCTGCGATTACTTTAGAATCCAGAAAGAACAAATTCCACAAGAAAGATCTTCCCTTCCCCTAGATGAGGACACTTGCCCAGGATAGTGAGGCTGCACCCTGGAATAGAAGTGGACAGTACTGAGAACCAGACTATGTCCCTCAAGTTCCCCAAGTCCCCAAGTCATGAAAAGGACTTCTTCAGACCACCTTGCAGAGCTGACACAATGCTCGACCAGACCAAACCTTGACCAAGATCACCTAATTACAGACACTTTCTCTCCTTTCTTCCTCTATTTAAACCTAAACTTCGTGTTAGTACACAGAAGATAAACTCCAGCTCACTGGACCCCTTTAGGCCCTCCTCTTCCCAACACAGTCACTCTGAATAAATCTCCTTTCTCTGCTTTTCATTATTACTTGACCTAAAATTGGCGTATCGGACTGGGTGGCAGACCTTAGCTCTTTTAAAGCTGTGTGAGCCCACACTTTCCCCCTAAAAACTCCAGTTACAACCTCCGACGATCATGCAACCCATTTCTAGTAAGTCAAGGTTTCCCAGAGAAGCAGTGTGGGGAAGCGAGAGGGAGAAAGGGAGGGAAGGAGGGGAAGATTTTATGGAATTTGCAGTGTAGGACAGTGGGCTAAGATCCAGGGAAGTACCGTTTGCTGGTACAGTCCCTCCTGCTCTGGGAAGCCAGTCTATATTCTCTTTAAGGCTTTCAGTGGACTGAGTAGTGCCTACCTATGTTGTAGGAGGCAACCTGCTTTGCTCTGTATCTGTGGACTTAAGTTAGTGCTAAGGATTGAATCCAGGGCCTTGTATATGCTAGGCAAGTGCCACTGAGCTACATCTTCAGCCCTAAAGTCTATGGATTTAACTGATAATTTTCTTCAAAAACCAACCGAACAAGAAATCTTCATGGAAACATCCAGAATAACATTTGCCTAAATACCTGAGCATTGGGGGCACAACCAAGCTGATATATAAAATTAGCTAACTAGAGTACACCATTTTGAAAGGCACAGAAGAGCCTTTGTATATCCTGGTATAGCTCAGGCATTATTGAGGTATTGGGCAACTCCCTGGAGAAGAGAAGACTAGAAAACTGAGGAAGCAACTGTACCCACCTTCTGGAAGCAAGAGAAAAGAAGGAGGCACTAATACCTGTTTGAACCCCACCTTGTTCAACAAAGAGGCCAACAGCATAACTCTGATGCTTTTCCCTTCCAGAAAACAACAAAGGACAGATTCAGTCAGAAGCGTCTGTCCCTGTGGGTTTGAGTTTAGCCCAGCCCTAACTGGGGAAACAAGGATGAAAGGAAAACATAAAGGAATGTTGTGGCCAGGGAGACATCTTTGACTCTGGTCTCTGACCACATGGGTGCCTCCTTCCTCCCAAGCCTATTTAACACGTACAATGACCTTTCCTTCTGACATCAGCTCCCCCCCCCCCCCCCCCCGAAATAAACCAGGCTTGGAGAAGAGGTCTGGTGGTTTCTCAGACAATTCAGTTCCAAACTTGAATCTGCAATTCTAAACCCAGAATTTAATTTCCAGGCTTTTCCCCTCCGTTCTAGAGCTGGCTGTTGATTGGGCAGGAGGGGAAAGAAATCCCTGGCACCTGCAGCAAGGGTGGAATGCCTTGGGCTGCTTTTCACTGACAGTCCCCAGCTTTGTGTGCTCCACAGCTATCTGGTGGCATATTCTCTTCCCTATTCTGCATCTGTAAAAATCCATTTCATTCCTCCTCAATCCTAAAAGAAAAATGGGCAATGAATAGGAACAGAGTGTTCACAGTACAGGACCCCAAACGTGACAAGCCGCCCAGTAGCTCTCAGCAGCACTGCAATGCAAATGAAAGCACTGGGGAAGGTGGCAGTCAAGAGCAGACTCTTAGCTAGCACAGTCCAGCAGAATCTCTAGACACAGGCATTCAGCTCTGTCCATACAAGACTGGCCTTCCCTGGCCTTCTTGGAGATGGATTTCACAAAATATCTGAAATTTTAAAATGCACTAGCCAGATGAAAAAGCACTTGTTTTGTACTTGCAGGTATTAGTTGATCTGGTTTGCATATTCATGCAAAAAAATAGCACTCATGGGAATATGCATTGCAGAAGACTTGAAATGTCTACTAACTGATGAGCAGTTAAATAAACAGAGAGCACTCTACAAGTACCTGCAGGAGTGAGGAAGATATGTGTGGTCAATACAGAATGGTTCATAGGGAGCTTGCTAAGGGGAAGGATGAAGTAGAGGCCTGGAAGATGGCTGCACAACTGTGAAAACCAACCCCCAGGCCTGCTATAAAAGCTCAGGAGTGCCAAGGTGGCCCCTGTAATCTCAATGCTGGGGAGATGGAGACAGGAGGGTCTTTGGGGGCTTGCTGGGCAGGCAGGGTAGGTAATAGGGGAGAGACCTTGTCTCAAGAATGAGAGGAAGGCCAAGATACCTGATGTCAACCTCTGGCCTGCACATGCATGTACATACATGGGCATGTGTAAACACACATATGTGTGTTTGATGCCAGAGTACACTGTATGCTTTCACTTGTTAAGGAGGAAGAACAGACACATGGATACTGGTAAACGGACGGGCCCTGGAAGAATACATTCTAACCTAGGGAGCTGGCACACTAGGAAACACCAGAAGAACGGAGACGTACTCTTCCCGGAGTGCTTATTATGGATTGAACTGTCTCCCAAATTCATGTGTCAAGGTCCTAACCTCCAATCCTCCAAATGTGTCTTTATTTGGACATCAGGTTATTGTAGACAGAATTAGTGAAGGAAGTTAGATTAATATAAATTAGATTTAGTAAACATCTAGGTTTCTGATACAGTCTCTTAATCTGGAGCATGAAGATCAATTTCTCTGTGAGCAATTAGCTTATCAGCTTATGGATGAAGTCACGTGAAACGAGGGGAGTCTCTATGGACTGAAAAACAAGGTCGAAGCCAGGTGAAACAAGTAAAGACTTTATGACCTGGCATTGTTTTCAGCTGCTAAGTGGGCAGAGCCCAAATTAAGCTGAAGCAGGTGGAACAAGGAGCTATCCTATTTAAGGTCAAGTGGGTGAGCCCCTGATACTAGAGAGCTCCGATGCTAGCTGAGTCCTGCTGAAGAAAGTGCTGGTGAACTGATGGCCAGATCTTCCTGAGGCAGAAAGAAGCTGGTGAGCAGAGAAAGCCTCAGCAAGACAGCAAAAGGCCAAGGACTAAACCCTGTGGCTCAGCTTTTGCCTAGAGGGGTTTGACCTGTCTGAACAGTGGCCTGGATGGAACTATGGCCAGCTTTAAAGACTGAGGCAGAGTGGGAGAGTTGCTGATACAAAGGAAATAAGTTGGCCTACAGATAGCTGGGGTCTCCCAGAGAGAAGAAAGCCTCAAGCCTTATTTAAGGTGAGACTTCGATAGCCAATTTACCCTGACGAACCTGCGTCTGAAATATTCCAGAATAAAGACTGCTAAGTACATTAAAGAGTCTACCCCAGAGACTGGTATCCTGACAACTGAGGACCTGCCCCAGAGACTGTATCCTTCTAAAAGGATATGAAAATAGTTGTAATAGTTATTAATAGGTTTAGTGGTTAGGTCTTAGGGGTTGTAGGAATTTATAGGGGTTGTAGACATTCTTAGGAATTTATAGGAGTTTATAGGAAGAGTAGTTAAGTAAGTGTATTTGTTTTAAGTAGATATAGTTATTAATAAGTGTTTAATAATTAAAAAGTACAGTTTCACACACTGGTGGAAGTTAGATATTTTTAAAAAGGGGGGGGGGATATGAGGGGCTGGAGAGATGGTTCAGGTATTAAGAGCATTATCTGTTCTTCCAAAGGACTGGGGTTCAAATCCTAGCACTCACATGGCAGTTCACAGCTGTCTGTAATTGCCGGGCATGGTTGTGCACGCCTTTAATCCCAGCACTTGGGAGGCAGAGGCAGGCGGATCTCTGTGATTTCAAGGCCAGTCTGGTCTACAGAGTGAGTCCAGGATAGTTAGAGGTACACAGAGAAACCCTGTATTGAAACCCTCCCCCAAAAGGGAGAAATTTAGCTGGGCATGATGATAAATTCTAGCAATCCCAGCACTCAAGAGGTAGAAACAGGAAGATCCACAGTTCAGTTTGAGGCCATCTTAAATACATAGTGAATTCAAGGCCAATCTAGGGTAAATAAAACCCTATCTTAAAAACAAACAAACAACTATTGTAAAAGTTGGGCACAGACAAGCAAACAGAGAGTGTCATAAAGGGGAAGCTGGGTATGGTGAGTCTAAACCAAGTACTTAGGAGACTGAGGCAGGAGGATTGCTATGAGTTCAAAGTTAGTCTGAACTACAGAATGAGACTCTGACTCAAAAAGAAGGAGAGTCTGGCGGTGGTGACACACACCTTTAATCCCAGCACTTGGGAGACAGAGGCAGGCTGATCTCTGTGTGTCCAAGGCCAGCCTGGTCTACATAGTGAGTTCCAAGACAACCAGGGTTCTTATATATAGAGAGAGAGACCTTGTCTCAAAAAAGGAAGGAAGGAGGGAAAGAAAAGAAGTAGTGATGGGGTGGTGTTAAGCATTCTAAATGTTGATTGGCCCTGCTTACTGTCTGTTACTTTGTCTCTGATTGGTTAAAGAAATGCTGAGGCCTGGAGATTGGGCAAAGATGGAGGTAGGCAGTACTAAGGTACACGGGTTTTTGAGAGAGAGAGAGAGATACAGAACATCTTGGGAAGAAGAAGCTTGCAGGAGGAGAAGCCAGGAGCAAACAAGGAAGACATGCCATGGGGTAGATTAAAGAAGATCTTTCCACGTGGCCTGGAACATCGGCATAGTGTGGAGAATAATAGTCCAAAGGGACGTATGTATATATGGGTCATATTTGGATAATAGAATTATGAGCTAGCTTAGATGGGCTAGGATTGTACAATTCAGGCTTTGGCTTGTTAAAATCCGTGTAGTGTCTGTGTGTATTCATTTATAATGGCAGGTTAAGGATTAACACCACTGACCAATTAAATATAATATAAATACTGGTTAAATCATTTAATAAGTCTTTTTTTTCTACAAAGTAGAAGAAAAATGAAGGCAGAGATTGAAGTGATACACAGTGTGGTAGTTTGAAAAAGAATGCCCCCCATGGGCTCAGGAAGTGAAAATGTTTGAGAAAGATTAAGAGGTGTGGCCTTGTGGGAAGAGGTGTGTCACTAGAGTGCCTGCTGCCTGTGGATCAGGATGTAAGGTTCTCAACTACTGCCCCAGCACCATGCTGTTGTGGGGTTAGTGATAGCATTTAGCAGCCTAGGGATCTTGGAATTGCAGAAGCCTGGCCTCTCAGGTAAAAGATTTATGTCTGGACGTGATTATCATTGAAGGGTGTGCCTTGAAAGCCCACCAAGAGCAGATGGCATCATTGATCATGCACTGTTGTGGTGGCATGCCTTAGGAAGCCCACAAGGAACTATGGCAATGAAATGCCAGAATTCACACCGAGATTATTACAACACTTATGACACAAGGGGTTTAAAACCGGAAACCCGCATGGCCTCAGCCCCTCCTTCCTCCTGTTCTTCCTCAGCCGACATATGCTGAGAGACTTTACCATTTTGTGCTGACCTGTTGGGAATCCATGCTAGTGGAGAAAGTAAAGCCAGACCCTCCCTGGTGCTCCAGAATGCTGGCCTCAGAGCATCAGACAGTCAAAACATGGGAGCAGAGTTCTTGGAGCCCCAGAACATTGGAAGGTGAGCCCAAGAAACTTTTCATCTTGCAAACAAATGGGCCCTAGGACCATAGAGGCAATTCTTGGCTAATTAAAAGGCTGCCCCACTTCAGTGGTCGAAACATCAAATTTATAAACTGGTGTAAGGGAAGATAGATTAGTATAAATTAGATTTAGTGAATATCTAGAGGTTTCTGATACAGTCTCTTAATCCACGGCATGAAGATCAATTTGGCTGTGGACAATTAGCTTATCAGCTTATGGACTGAAAACAAGGATGAAGTCAGGTGAAATGAGGGAAGTCTCTATGGACTAAACAAGGAGGAAGACAGGTGAAAAGAGGAGAGACTCTATGGACTAAAAACAAGGTTTATGGCCTGGCATTGTTTTCAGCTGCTAAGTGGGCGGAGCCCAGATTAGCTGAAGCAGGTGGAACAAGGAGAGATCCTTTTTAAGGACAGGTGGATGGAGCCAAGAGGGCCCCATGCTAGAGAGCTCTGATGCCAGTGAGTCCTCACGCTAGAAAGGACAACGAGTAGTTTGTATCCTCTGATGGAGAAAGTGCTGGTGAACTGATGGCCAGATCTTCCTGAGGCAGAAAGAAGCTGGTGAGCAGAGAAAGCCTCAGCAAGACAGCAAAAGGCCAAGGACTAAACCCTGTGGTTCAGTTTTTGCCTCGAGGGGTTTGACCTGTCTGAACAGTGGCCTGAACAGAACTGTGGCAGGCTTTAAAGACTGAAGCAGAGTGGCAGAGCTGCTGATACAAAGAAAATAAGTTGGCTTACAGAAGTCTGAGGTCTCCCAGAGAGAAGAAAGCCTCAAGCCTTATTTAAGGTGAAGTCGCCATAGCCAATTTACCCTGAGGGATCTACGTCTGAGATATTCCAGAAGATTGCTAAGTGCATTAAAGGGTCTACCCCAGAGACTGTGTTCCTGACGACTGAGGACCTTCCCCAGAGACTGTATCCTTCTAAAAGGTTATGAAAACAGTTGTAATAGTTATCAATAGGTTTAGTGGGTAGGTAATAGGGGTTGTAGTCATTCTTAGGGTTAGTAGTTAGTTGAATGTTTATAAGTGAATATACTTATTAATGAATATTTATTGAACAATTAGAAGGTTTGGTTTCAAACTGGCCTTAAGATCTGATGACTAAGACTCACAGACTTTAAGACTGAAAGACTTGGTAGAAACCAGCCAGCAGTATGGATCCACACCAAAAATTAACCTGGAAGAATTAATATCCTTTTAAGAAACTTAAGTTAGTATTAAGTATTTGTTTTTTATAGAGTATTTTAGGCATTAAAATATTCTTAGTTAGATTATAGATTTTATAATTAGGATTTGGGTTTTAGAATTTAGGAACTTTATAGGTATTAAGTATTAATAAAACATATAAGTATAAATAAAGATGTACTGATACACCATGCTTGTCTGCTTTCCACCATGATGATAATGGACTAATCCTATGAAACTGTAAACAAGCCCCCAATTAAATGCTTCCTTTTATAGGAGTTGCTTTGGTCATAGTTTCTCTTCACAGCAATAGAACAGTGAGTAGGATACACAGCAAGGAGAGAGGCACAGAACATATTTTCACCTTCTTTACCCTTAGAAATGATACTTTGACTTTTTTTGTTGTTTTTGGTTCTGAGACAGGGTCTCACTATGTAGCTCTGGCTGTCCTGGAATTCACTACATAAACCAGGTTGGTCTGAAACTCACAGAGATTCACTTGCTTCTATCTCCTGAGTGCTGGGCTTAAAGGCACACACCATTACACCTGACTTGAAGTTTTTGTTTTTTGAGACAGGGTTTCTTTGTGTATCTCTGGCTGTCCTGGACTCACTTTGTAGACCAAGTTGCCCTCGAACTCAGAGATCTGCCTGCCTTTGCCTCCCAAGTGCTGGGGTTAAAGGCATGCACCACCATGCCTGGCTTGACTTGAAATTTTTTTAAACATTCTTTTTAAAGATTTATTATTATGTGTGTGAATGCTTTGCCTGCACATATGTATGTGTACCATATGCATGCTTGCTGCCCACAGAGTTCAGTAGAAGGCGTCAGACTCCCTGGAATTGGAGTTACAGATGATTGTGAGTCCACATGTGGATGCTGGAAATCACGACCCTGTTCCCTGGAAGAGCAGTCAGTGCTCTTGATCTCTAAGCCATCTCTCCAGCCCCTTACTTTGAATTTCTTGTTCTTGGGCTTCTACGCTCCGGAGTGGTGAGACAGTGTTTTTCTCTGGCTCTTAGCTACCAGCTTGTGATGCTCCATTATAGCAGGCTTAGTAAGTGAGCTTGGCTCTGGTGCTGAGCCCACAGGAATCGCAAAGCCAGGTCTCCAAAGCCTGCTGAGTAACTGTACATTTTCCACTCCCTTCCTATACAGTGATAAGTCTATTGCCAATTACTGGGTTTTGGGGAGAACTGATGAAAATGTCAATTCATCTATGTTCAGTCAGGGTAACAACTGAAAACTGACCTAGGGCTTTGTAACTGAAAATTTTTATTTGAAACACTTATATTTATTAGTGCCTAACAAACACCTATATCCTATAACCTAATACCTATAAACACTTAACATCTAAGAACACCTAACCAACCCTATCTTGATTTTCTTAAAAAGATACTAATATTCTTAGCGTACGTAGGTCCTTGCTGGAAAACTTGATTTTAGCAGTCTGGCAGTCACAGAAGGCAGTCCCTTTTAAGCTTAGCATCCATTGGGCCTAACTTCGACAGTTCTTACGGTCAGTTTATTTCAACCCCTAGATGGTGGCCAGCTTATAAGGCCACACTGTTTTAGCTGCTAAACTTGAGGTCGGCTTTCCTCCATCAGCTGAGACTCACTTCTATAGTCTCCTCAGCCCGTGTGTGCCTCACAGCCTGGTGTTCCTATGTGGCCTCCAAACTCCACCTGCCTTGCTCAATCTCCCAGCACTCTCAGGGCCCTGAATAGACGTCTTCCCTGTCCAGTTTTCTCTCAGCAGGTTGTCCCCTTGCCTTTTCTGCCAGCCTTCTTAGGCTAGCTTGCAGGACACTTCTCCCTCTGTGACGGCAAGAGGAAGAGAGCACCATGTGGAGCTCTCTGGTTTATATATAGCATTGCCTTATGATCCTTGGCAGTCTTGAGGGCTCATAAGATCCCTCCCAATATCCAGCAGCCTCCATGGCTTCTCTCAGCAACCTATGTCATCTGCGGCTTCTTAGCCACGCCCCTTCCACGATGCATTTCCTGTTCCTCACAGAACTGTGGCCTCAACTGGGATCCTCCCATCTCAGCCCCAAGTCCAAGCGATGCCAAGCTCCTCATATGCTGCCAGACGCCAAGCTGAACTGCATACTCCTTCACTAAAGAGAACTAACTCCCACCACAGGGCTTGAGTCCCTAAAGGGATGGAAGAAAATAAATCGCTCACAACCACATTGAAGTGTTGCCTTTCTAAAGAGGTAACTAGAGAGAGGCTCAGGAGCTGTTCTTCAGAATCCACCTTTGCCTGGGGCATGAGGAAGGAAGATATGTATGGCCAATACAAAGCATTTCACAGAGATATTGCTAAGTGACAAGATGCAGTACAGTGAGGCCAGGGAAGGCTCAGTGGGTGAGGTACTGGCTGTGCAAGCCCAAGGATCTGACTTTGCATTCCCAGAGCCCTCATGAAAGCCAGGAGGGTCAGTGGGGTGCCTGCAACCTCAGCGCTGAGCACAATCTTAATGGAATTCTGTGCCTGATAAGGAACAATGTGTGGTTGTGCTTAAAAGGGACTCCTAGGCCGGGCGGTGGTGGCGCACGCCTTTAATCCCAGCACTTGGGAGGCAGAGGCAGGCGGATCTTTGTGAGTTCGAGGCCAGCCTGGTCTACAAAGCGAGTCCAGGACAGCCAGAGATATTCAGAGAAACCCTGTCTCGAAAAACCAAAAAAAAAAAAACAAAAAAAAAGGGACTCCTATGTGATGACAGAAGTGACAGTTGTGAGTGTCATTCTGATGCCAGGCAATAAAGATTCATAGTATGGCTGCTGGCTGCTGTCTTTATTTTCTAGGGCCACCCTAATAAATGACTGACAGATCCTAGATGTTAAAACATTTGACCTCACAGTGCAGGAGGCCCAACATCTAGCTAGCTCTTTTTCTCTATCTCTGGACGATGCTATGAGAATTTTGCTTGCTTCTTGTGTCTTCACTGATGGTTGCCAGCTGTCTTTGGAGCTCCTGACTTGTCAATGTGACATTCTGGTTGTCTGATATCATCATGTGGTGCTCTTCCCATGGATCTGTCTTGTCTCTGTGTCCACATTTCTTCTTATAAGGATGCCAGGCATTGGATTAGGGTCCACTCTAATTCAGTGCAGCCTCATCTTGATATGGTCCCATTTGCAGATGGACATGAACTTGGGTGGGGAGATGCAACCCACCCAAAGTTTCACATAGGAAGGAGAAGAGTGTGGCTGAGTATGTTGTACATGTATAGGCCATGGAATCAGACAGATCTGCTTTCAAATTCTGACTCTTCATGCATGTACCCCTGAAAGAGTTACTCAATAATTCTCTTGGAAGTTCTACGACTGCTCCTCCTTCCTCCAATGGGATCAATAGCAATCATGAGTCCTAGGGTTGCTGGGCAGATAACTGAGTTGAGTCCTGACAGTCTTAGCATAGTGTCTGAGAGGGTTAATGGTCATTATTAGCTTCACTGGATTTAGAATCACCATTCAAACACCTCTGGGTGTATCTATGAGGGTGTTCCCAGAAAGGATTGACTGAGAAGGAAAGGCCCACTCTGCATGTGAGTGGCAACATGGGTTTGGGTCCTGGACACAACAAAAAAAAGTGAACAAGTGTGTTTCTGCTCCTTGCTGAGGATGCAGGAACCCGCTGCCTCACACTCTGGCTGCCATGCCTTCCCTATTGTGATGGGCTGTTACCCTCAAACTGTGAGCCAGATAAACCCTTTCTCAAGTTTAAGTTTATTTTGTCAAGAATCTAAGTCACACCTATGAGAAAAGTAATTAACATAATGTTTAATGTGTTTCCTCAACATTTTTTGGGGGGGGCAGTTTGTTGGTTTTGGGGGGGTTGGTTTGGTTTTTTTTTGTTTGTTTGTTTTTGAGACAGGGTTTCTCTGTGTATCCTTGACTGTCCTGGACTCACTCTGTAGAGAAGACTGGTCTTGAACTCACAGAGATCTGTCTACCTCTGTCTCCCGAGTGCTGGGATTAAAGGTGTGTGCCACACCCCCACCCCCAGCTTTCTGAACGTTTTTAAGGTTGAGAAACAGGAGTGAGATGAACAGGTTGGGCTATGTTGTGTTAAAGGCCATTGGTAGAGGAGATAGATATTCTTGCTTTTTTGCAGGGAGATTGTATTCTGAAGCCAGGGTCTTTCTTATTGCCTGGGGTGGACATGTGTACTCCACATGTGTGTGAGTATCTGTGGAGAAAAGAAAAGGGTATTGGAACCTTAGAGCTGAAGTTACAGGAGATTGTGAGACAATGCTGGGAACCAAAGTCAAGTCCTCTGGAAGAGCAGTAGGCACTCTTAACCACTGAGTCCTTTTCCAGCCCCACCAGCAGATTTTAGGCGTCCATCATTGCACTCCACATTGGTGTGTGGTCTGTTAAAGTCAACTGGGCCATCTTTCTCCTGACCGTGAGCTGCTGACCATGCTAGATAAGCCTTAACCTCCCTGCCAACAACACTAGCCACTTTACCATCCGGCTCCCACAGGCCCAGTCAGTTCTCTTCTGCCAACCCCTGCATGCCTGGAGATCACCCCATGCCATTGTGAGACTCTCTACCTAATTTGTCCCCTCTAAACTCCAAGCCCCTCCCTCTTCTGGGCAGTACCCATGTACCATGATTGCTCACTCCCTTCTTCCTTTTCCCCCTCTCAAAAATCAGAGTGAGAGATGACTCGGTGGCTAAGAGTGATTTTCCCGAGAACCCAAGTTCAGTTCCTGTCACCCACATCTTTTGCCTCACAACTGCCCAGAGCTTGAAGTTCAGGGATGCCCTTCCCCGGCCTCCATCATGGTATATGCACACACTCACATAAAAATAAATCTGTAGTCCCACACCATGGTGACCGAATTTAATCTCAGCATTCAGGAGGCCAAGGAGGAGGATCTCTATAAGTTCGAGGCTAGCCTGGTCTACGTAGAGAGCTCCAGGCTAGCTCTGTTGCAAACAAAACAAAACAAAATTCATATAAACAAAACCGCAAAGGAAACCACATCATTTACAGTTGCAGCACCTAGTTCCTTGGTTCCTGCCAACTCCCCCCCCCCCAGGGAAGAATGCACAGAGTGGACAAGCAAGACAGAGTCTGTGATCAAAGGCCAAATGTTTGTTACGGGATGTACCTGCCACAGGAGGTCAGAGAGCTGGCAGCTGTGCTGGATGGAGCACACACAGACCTCAACTTTTAATGACAAACAGATGCAACGTTAGAGTGACAGTCTGAAATGCTGCGGCTAAGCCATATTGATTCTCCCCCTCCATCTCCAACAGGGTGCATTTATAGAACTTATCGAGAGTCTCCATAGCATAACCAGACCAAACATCCCCCCTTCCTTGCTTTTCATCCACACCTTCTGCCTGGGTCACTGTCCTCCCAAGCCATGTCTCCCATGGGAAAGAGTGGCTGGAAAAGGTGTCCCTGGCTGCAGGTACTCATTCATCTCTGATGGCATCTCAAAGGCAAACAAATATGATTTGAAATGATCAATGTTCTGCATAGATCTGCAAGAACTGGCTGTTCTCAATGCCAGCTCATGTCCCATTAGAAACTCGTTCAATCATCCAGGCATTGAAATTTTTTGGGTGACATTCTTATTTAAAAAAATCATAGCTGGGCTTGAGCCCACTTGTCTATGACCTGAAGTATGAGTCAGACCTGCTAGGACCCATCACCAAAAGGCTGATTTAGACTCATCCGTGGTAGCTGCCTGCTGTTCATTGTCTCGGCATTGAAACAAATCGTGTACACAGAATTATGCTTCTCGACGACAGTTTTTTGCATTTTATTCTGGGTGACTAGTGGGACTGTGCCATTGACTCAATTACCTTACATACTGAGTGCCAGACTAATAGCATGGGCTCGAGTCAACCTCTATCTGGCAAAGCTCCAAGCACACATCTCTAAAGTCAAGTTGCCTCATCTATGAAAAGGAAATTGTGCTGCCTACCCATGGAGCTACTGGAGCACTGTTCCAGTTTGTGTCCCCCTGTAACCCTGGCAAGCCTTGAGTTTTTGATTCTCCTGTCTCAGCCTCCTATGTATCTGGGATCAAAAGCCTTGGTTGCCAGGTCTGGCATGACTTGGGTTCCTTAGGAAGGGGACTGTGACATGAAAATTGTCTATCAGGAGTCAGTCAAGAATCCTCTTAAGAGCAACACAGAGACAGGCTGAGTTGCAGTGCAGTTCTGAAGAAAATAGCAACCAAATCCAGCGGGTGCAGGAGTTGGGATGGCCCATTGGCCCTGTCCTGGGACTGGAGCCAGGGGCCAGGTAGAATGGCCCTGGGTGGATGGGTACAATGGATGCAGGCTGACTCAGAAGAAAGGTTGGCCTTGGACAAAGTGGCTTTCTGCACTTTGTTCCCAAAGATAAGGCCAGTCTATATGACGTTGAGCACATTACTAAACATTTCTAAGCCTATTTCCTCATCCACACAATTTTAATGAAAGTTCCTATGTCACTGGGCGTGGTGGGGCACACCTTTAATCCCATCACTTGGGAGGCAGGGACACTTGGATCTCTGCAGGTTTGAGGCCAGCCTGATCTACATCACATTTCAGGACAGACAGGGCCACATAGACCCTATCTCAAAACAAAACAATACAAAAGTTTTGTGTTATTTTGACACTATTGGCAGAGAAATGGAACAGGCCCTGATCTCTTCTTGCAGCATTCTCAACAGGGAGAACCAACTTCTCATTTCTGGAAGAAGATCTAAGCAGAGTACCATAGCTTCCACCACAAAGATCAAATGTGAGAGCCCACGTGAAGTCATTAACAGAGGGCCCAGCATGTGAATCCCCAATAAGCAGCAGCCATTAAAGCTGATGTTGCTTTAATAATTATTATTTACCACACACCATGCCTGAGGACGGGAATAGAGTGGTGATGAGATCCTGCTCCTACTGTCAAAAACTCCACCCACTAAGTAAATCCAACAAGTGAGCATTTATAATGTGCAGCAGTTGGTAGGGTGGGACAGGATATGTATTGTCATAGGACTAAGGTGTGTGTGTGTGTGTGTGTGTGTGTGTGGCGGGGGAGCTGGTGGTGAAGGAGAGTGGTGCCAGTGGCAATCCTGAGAAAAGCCAAGTTGGGCAGGTGAACGAAGGGGATGACCGTTGGAGTGGATTGAAGGGCTGTCCTGGTGGAGGCTTGAAGCCGTGTGTGCAAGACACAGTTCAGCAGGGTCAGCTTCAGTAAGCACCAGGGAAAGTGAGGAAGACTCCTTTATGCTCCAGACCAAGGAGAGTGGACTTGGCTGGTGCATGAAAAGGCCTCTCTGGCTGCTACGTGGGCAAGGGACGCAAAGACAAGATCAGAGGCTGGGGACCCATGAGGAAGCTGTTTGAGGGTCCAGATGACAGGGTAGGATGGTACCTGGACAGGTTGGTGGGACTGAAGAAAGACGAGAGTTGCAGAGACAAGAGATATTTAAGAAGCTACGATTAGATGGTAGGAATCAAAGTCCAGATGGAAGACAGAGGGGACCCGGTGGTGGTAATGAAGAGACAACTCAGCAGTCAAGAGCATTTGCTACTCTTAGAGAGGACCAGGTTCAGTGCCCACAAGTAAGTTCAAAACTACAGTTTCGGGAACCCAACATCCCCTTTGGACCTCGGCAGGCACTGCATACACATAATGTCCATATATACAAGCAGGCTCATACATGTAAATAAATAAATCTTCCTTTTAAAAGAAAAGGACATAGAGCTAGTCCTGGTGATGCACCCCTTTAATCTTAGAACTTGGGAGCCAGAAACAGGAGCCAGAAACAGGTAGATCTCTGTGAGTTCAAGGTCAGTCGGATCTACACGCTGAGTTAAATGACAAACAAGGTTACACATCTCTGCACAGCGACATCTCTCTTTTTTTTTTTTTTTTTAAGACCATTTCTAAAAACAAAGAGTCACAGCCAAGGTGGCGCAGGCCTTTGATTCCAGCACTGAGGAGGCAGACAGGTGGATCCCTGTGAGTTCAAGGTCAGCCTGATCTACATAGCTAGTTTTAGGACATCCAGGGCTACACAAAGAAACCCTGTTTAAAAAAACCAAACAAATGCCGGGCGGTGGTGGCGCACGCCTTTAATCCCAGCACTTGGGAGGCAGAGGCAGGCGGATCTTTCTGAGTTCGAGGCCAGCCTGGTCTACAAAGTGAGTCCAGGACAGCCAAGGATACACAGAGAAACCCTGTCTCGAAAAACAAAAAAAAACAAAAACAAAAAAAAAACCAACCAAACAAACAAATTACTTTGCATGTCATCTTCAATAAACATCAATCTTTAATCTTTTATTGAAGATGGACTCTGGGCCCAGTCATGTGCTGGATCGGTTCAGTTATAAAGAAGCAAAATACTGACACCGACCAGTGAATCTAAAGAGTCCAGACCTTTCACTGTGATTATCATATAATAAGTCAATACGCCCATATTGGGGCTTATCCTAGGTGTGTTTGGTGGCATGAGGCAGTCCCTGAAGGCTGGCTATGTTAGTATTTACGCTGAGGCTTTGGGACTTCAAAGTTGGTAAGAAGGGCTTTAGAAGTAAAAAAAAAAAAAAAAGTCGGCTTGTTGGAAATGTCTGGCAGAACTCTCTAGCATTTGCTACAGGATAAAAATCTGAGGGGAAGAGGCCAGAGATGGTATCTTTGAAGGTTCCGGAAGATTCTTTGAGTCTGAGTTGGGAAATTGGGCTCAGTATTAGTTCAAGGTGTTTCTGAAGTAAGGGAATGAGCCTGACCTCCTAAGAACCTGAACTGGATCCCCCCAAACATTCTCTTTCTAGAGTGCACTGGGAACTAGGAGGGCAATGGGATTAGGGGTCGGTTGCCATTTAAAGAGACAAGATTGCAGGGTTTTGTTTGATCCTTGTTTTCCAAATCAGAGTCCACATTTACCATTAAAAACAAAACCAAACAACAAACCCACTTTAAATCCCAGAGAATATACATTTTTAAGGCTAGTCACTGTGTGAAAGTGTCCATACTAGAGAAAGTCAAGAGCGCAAGGCCATCACTTCATTCCTTTGTTCTTCAGTTTTCCAAGGCAGGCAGGTGAGTTTCTACAGCGCTTTCTTTTTGTTGTGACGTCAGATCAGCATTCCAGAACTCCTCGGAAGAAGCCCTAAAGCCCTTCAGAAAAAGTTATTAAAACTTCACTGCAGGACGCCAGTGTTACTGAGTATTAGCGTACTTGGGCGTGGGGGGGGGGAAGAACGAAACTTTTCGAGTTTAAGGATGATTTAGTCCTTACACAAAGAGGCGGGGCCGCAGGCACCCGGCCCTTGGACTGCCAGTCCCGGGACACCCCACGCGGCACGAAGGAGTTGCGGCGAGTCCGGAGACCGAAACCAGCCTGGGCGCACAAGGACACCGGTGCGCGCCCATCCATCTCGCCGGGAGCACAGGCCTCGGAACGCACAGGCCCCGGGACGCACACGGGACAGCTGCAGGGAGGGACAGCAAGAGAGGACGAGGAGGAGGGGCGGGTGATAAATCCCCACCTCCGATCCCGCCCATGGTCCCGCCCTGCCGGGATTATAGCCGATGACTCAGGGCGGAGCTCCGCATCCAACCCACGGCGGCCGCCAAGTTCTCTGGATGGGACCAGAAGTTTCTAGCCGGCCAGTTGCTGCCTTCCCTTTATCTCCTCCTTCCCCTTTGGCAACGAGGAGTCTATTTCCAGACACTTCCACCCCTCTCCGGCCACGTCAGCCAGTCCTTTAATTCATAAAGGTGCCCGGTGCCGGCTTCCAGGACACATCGGCTGCGCAGAGGCGCCCGCACCCCACGACCTCGTGACCCGCGCCCTAACTTCGCGCCCTAGGCGGACCCCAACCCAGCATGAGCGCCGCCACCCAGTCACCCGTGATGCAGATGGCGTCCGGCAACGGAGCCGGCGACCGAGAACCCCTGCCCCCGGGCTGGGAGATCAAGATCGACCCGCAGACCGGGTGGCCCTTCTTCGTGGACCACAACAGCCGCACCACGACGTGGAACGACCCGCGCGTGCCCCCCGAGGGCCCCAAGGTGAGTCGGGCTAGCTGTCGCACCTCGACGGTGAAGGGGCCCGGCCGAGCCAGGGCTCCGAGAGTCACCCCACGCCGCGCCCTGCTGCGCCAGGATAGTCCCCTCCCGTATCCGCCCCGGACAGGCGTCTGGCCCCGGGGAGCCCCGGCAGGGGTGGCCTTGGAGGGTAGCCAGCGAGAGGCGACCCGCGCGGTGACTTAGGGTCGTTTCCAACAGCTCCTTGAGAAGGGCGAAGGGCCGGTGGCCGGAGCTGCGGTGCGCCGGGTCCCTGGGAGGGGCGACCGGCTTGATGAGCGACTGAGGCCCAGGCCAGGCCCGGCCGCCGCCTCTCTGTCCCGCACCTCGCGGACTGAGACTCTGGGCTCCCTCCAGGGCTGGTGGCGCTTGGCCGGGCTTGCAGGGCTGCTGAGTGGAGTCCTTTGAGATTTCACCTTCAAGTTCTGAAGTTAGTTCAGGGTTATCTTAACTTTGCTGGATCTTAGGCATAGAGTGACTCAGGAAGCCCGAGTAAGAGTGTTATCCCGGTCCTACCGTATTTAAAGGTAAACTCATGTTATTGATTGAAACTGCTTTCAGTTACAAAGGTATTCTGATGTTATTACTCTTTTCCTCTTTTTAAAAAAAAATAACTCTTTCTGAGTTTCAAAACTAGAGATCCGACATAGTCTCGAATACTTAGCCATTGCCTTAAGACATTGCCTCATACTGGAGAGAAAGCGAATATATTTTTAGTGGTGTAATTCTTCCTTGTTATGGTAGTATTAAAATACTGGAAGTTTATTACCAGAAACAGCCGAGGAATCTTGTGAACACAGCAGGTGTATGCTTCTTTTACCAATATGCTAACATGTGTACTGCAATGTCAAGGGCAAGAAAATTTGAACATACAATTTGGAATGAATCCTGTCGAGGTTCAGGCCTATCATCCTAATACCGAGGAGACTGGGGTGGGAGGATCTTGAGTTCAATGATAGCATGAGCTACATAACCAGAGTCTGTCACAAAAATTAATAAGTAATTAAATTTGGAATGAAGCCAGCTAGTGTTGCAAAATAAAACCCTGTCTTAAAAACAAACAAAAAAACAATTAAATTTTGAATGAAGAGCTTAAAAATACAAATTAAATAGGATCTTTTTTTTTCCCCTTGGTTTTTCGAGACAGGGTTTCTCTGTGCAGTGTTGGCTGTCCTGGACTCACTCTGTAGATCAGACTGGCCTCGAACTCACAGAGATCCTCCTGCCTCTGCCTCCTGAATGTTGGGATTAAAGGCGTGCACGAGCACTGCCCTTAACAAAAGTCATAATTAGAGCACTAATCAGTAATAATTTGTTTGATCTTTTCAAAATGAAAAGTCTGGTAAAATAAGTACACTTAAAGAAAGACTAATCTGGGCCTGGAATGGCGATGCATACCTTTAACCCCAGCACTGGGAGACCGAGACAGGCAGATCTGTGAGTTCAAGGCCAGCCTGGTCTATAAAGAAACCTTGCCTCAAACAAACAAACAAACAAACAAACAAAAAGAAGAAATATTTAGCTTATTGCTGTCTGGAAAAAATAAAAGCAGTAAAAAGTTGATATATTTGGAATATTCAAAAACTTAAACTAAAAATGCCTCATAAATCATTATTTTAGAAAATTCTACTTTCATTTTTATGCATATGGTACTGGGAATTGGACCCAGGGCAGTGAAAAAAGCCAGACAAATTCTTTTTCCTTAAAACTATTACCACAACTCATATCCAGCAGTGAGTCAAATACTCGGTAGTTCACATTTACAAGGAATTAATTGTATATTTATTCCTGGAGGTTATTAGTACAGGAGGCTGTAATTTGGAGTGGGCATAATTGTGTGTGTGTCTGTCCCATCCATTAGTGGGTAAAAGGTTCCCTTTTGACACTAACCCTCTTCAGACTGCATGGGGGGTAGAAGCCCCACAGTGTGATACAGGACTGTATTTTGAGACCTTCTTCCTATAGCCACAGGTACAATTTCAGCCTGCTGGCACCCCTCCCTGGAGGTGAAGATTAAGTCTGAGCATGTACATGCTAGCATTCGGCCAGCACATTGGGATCTTGCTGTAGATGCTTCAGACTGGGTTTTTACAAATCTGTGCGAGGTTAAAAAAAAAAAAAAAGGACTTAACATTGTTCTTACCAGCAGAAAGTGCAAAATACTAAATCAGATGTCTTGGGCTTGGGAAAAAAATAGAAAATTTCACCATTATAATTTTAAATTTGAAAGGTCCTTAACAGTACCCTACTTCCTTCTGTGTAAGGATATGCAGAGAATTCAAGTGTGTTCGGGAGGTCACCCCGAATAATAATAGCAGGGAGAAGGCCAAGTGGTGTAAGGAGTTAGATTACTATAAATTAGATTTAGTAAATATCTAGGGGTTTCTGATACAGTCTATTAATCCGGGGAAAGAAAATCAGCTTGGCTGTGGGCAGTTAGCTTATAAAGCTTACGGACTAAAAGCAAGGATGAAGTCAGGTGAAAAGAGGGGAGTCTCTATGGACTAAACAAGGAGGAAGTCAGGTGAAACAAGGAGAGGCTCTGTGGACTAAAAACAAGGTTTATGGCCTGGCATTGTTTTCAGGTGCTAAGTGGGCAGAGCCCAGATTAAGCTGAAGCCAGGCAGAACAAGGAGAGATCCTTTTTTGTTTTTTTAATTTATTTTTTATTTCTTCAAGTTACATCTTGAAGAGATCCTTTTTAAGGACAAGTGGATGAGCTCAGGGAGCCCCATGCTAGAGAGCTCCAATGCTAGCGAGTCCTCGCTAGAAAGAACAACGAGTAGTTTGTATCCTCTGATGGAGAAAGTGCTGGTAGACCAATGGCCAGATCTTCCTGAGGCAGAAAGAAGCTGGTGAGCAGAGAAAGCCTCAGCAAGACAGCAAAAGGCCAAGGACTAAACCCTGTGGTTCAGCTTTTGCCTAGAGGGGTTTGACCTGTCCGAACAGCGGCCTGAATGAAACTGTGGCCAGCTTTAAAGACTGAGGCAGAGCGGCTGATACAAAGGAAATACAAAACAAATTCAAAGTTGGCTTACAGACGGCTGAGATCTCCCAGAGAGAAAAAAGCCTCAAGCCTTATTTAAGGCGAAGTCGCCATAGCCAATTTACCCTGATGGATCTACGTCTGAGATATTCCAGAAGAAAGACTGCTAAGTGCATTAAAGGGTCTATAATTTTAAAAGGTTCGGTTTCAAAGTGGGCTGAGCAGTTAGAAGAGGCTTGTGTGTTCAGAAGTCAGAAGTGGCTTGAATTTTTATGAAACTTGAAGCACTCTGACCTCTGTGGTATGCTATTCTGGATTTTGATACTGGGTTATGACAAACTTAGGAGAAGGGTTTCCTTTACCGAATTAATTATGGCATAGTACCAAAGCAAAAGGAGAAAATGATCATTTCAGTCGAGGAGCCAAATGCCTCACGCTGTGCTTACTTTGAGTCAGGACTTCACTGCTTTCAAACCCACAGAACATCTGTGTGACTGGGGCAAGTTCACTAACATGTTCCATCTTCCTGCAGGCTACCAACTGGGGAAACCTGTAATATTTTATATTAGAAATCAGTTTCTTCTTGGATGTGGTGGCGCGCCTTTAATCCCAGCACTCAGGAGGTAGAGGCAGGAGGATCTCTGTGAGTTTGAGGCCAGCCTGGTCTATAAAGCAAGTCCAGGACACCCAGGCTCCATTGCACAGAGAACCTTGTCTTGAAAAACCAAAAAAACAAAAAAAGAAAGAAAAGAAAAAAGAAATCAGTTTCATTTTTATGTATATGTATGCCCATGTGTACAGGTGCCCGTAGTGCCCAAAAGGGTGTTGCATTCCCTGTTGCTGGAGTTATAGGTAACCACATATATGTGAGCCAATTTGTGAATCGAACTCAGGTCCTTTTGGAGAACAGAAAGCACTCCTAATTGCTGAGCCATCTCTCTAGCCCCTGAAATAAGTTTTTTGAAGTATAAGGAGGAAGAGCCTCTGCCTAAAACAAAGGCTTTTAGCTCCGGGAACTAAGAAACCCTTTGAGCATGTCTGCCTTAGCCAGGAGATACTGTCCGTCAAGAAAGATCCCTTCACTGAGTTGATAAAGATGAGTCCTTCATGGAAAGAAGAAAACTACCAGCCCATTGTGTTGTATTCTGCCTTAAACGTTGTCTTTTTAGGGTTGACTTGTGTTCTTTGAAGTGGTTGTAGCAAATCTCCCATCACTGTTTTCCTAATAAACGAGTGACCCTTGGTGTCTCTTGGCCTGTTCCAGCTGGAGGCAGTGATGTGCTCACACAAACACCTTTGTAAGCAGCCCCAATAGGCCCCAATCTTAGTTATTTTTCTGCACACTTTGCCTTTCCATCAGTTAAGGGAGGTGTCCACACCAGCCGAGATCCCTTTTGTAGAGAGGTTAGTTAGTGTTCACTTTGGAGACTGGAGATTTATGAGTCCTTTCAGCCTCTCCCTAACATCTCTTCCCCAAGGAATAAACAGAGACCAGACACTTAGAGTTGCTGATCCCTTACTAGGCAGACCGCCCTCCTTCATGGAGCCGAGCTGGTCACCTCTGTGGATATGGGAACCATCCTGGCTGTCTCCAGAGTTTTGTTTTGTTTTTTTAATTCAGTTTCATTTTGTGTTTGTGTGGTGCACGCATCGTGGTGTATATGTAGAGGTGAGAGGACAACTTGGTAGGAGTGTCCAACGTGGATTTTTAGGGGGAACCTGGGCCCTTAGGCTTGGTGGTAACTGCCTTTACCCACTAAGCCATCTTGAATGCCCTCCTCCAGGAGAGCACTTTAGTATACACTGAGGGGCTGGAGAGAACCCTCAGCACTTAATCACACTGGCTGCTCTTGCAGAGGACCTGGGCTCAGTTCCCAGCACCCATATCAGGCGCCTCCCTCTAGTTCCAGAGAATCTGATGCATGGACATCTATGTAGACACTCATATAAAACAAAAACAATAAATCTTTAAGGAGGGTGTACATTGTAGCTATTTGCTTGACCCAGTCTACTCCCATCCTATATTGAGTCAGATTGCCTAGAGGGGACCCAGAAATAAGTAAGTTCAAATTCTGACTCTGCCACGCTGGTCTTGAAAGCCACAGTGGCCCCTGATCCCATTTGGCACAGAGTGATCCACCTGCTTCTCACCCGGCCTGCCAACACTCTCCCGGTGCCTGACTGGGGGGGTGGGGGGGTGACTCTGGATGTGGTATATGCCTAGGGAGCCTAGATATTGTGCACAGTGTGAGGAGAACACCGTCCACCCCAGGCCTACAGCCTTTGCTTCCCTGTCTTCTCACAACCGCTTTGGCAGATTGTACTTCGTTCTATGAGAGGGGGAAATGTTTCGAGTCATGATTGAAGTAGGACCCACTCACTGTGCTTGAGGCTCAGGAGAGCATCCTGTCAGTTCTCTAAAGATGAGCTCATTTTGCTCTTTCTGCATTGACCACAGGCCACTGCGCCTCTTAGCAGAGTCAGGAAATGAGTGGCTCTTTCCCCCCTCACCTTTCCAGCCAGCTGCAGTCAGGGCTGGAAAGCAGTTTGGTGGGAGTGGATGGGAGCACAGCCACGTGCCTCAGAAGGGTGTTCCTCCAAGACCTTCATTTTCCCTCTAAAGAACAGCCTGCATGTTTGGCTTGCACAAGAACTAACTGCACCTCCCAGGACACAATTTGTCCCCCATTTTGTGAAGCAGATATTCCCTTTACGAAGGTAGAGTACGTACATGGGAGATCTGTGGCAGCGATTGACATTAGCCAGGGTTGGGAAAGCTTAAAATGTTGGATGCTGTTGGGGCTGGTGATGAGTCAGAAAGCCTCATACCCGGGAGGCTTGATTAGCACTGTCCCTGTTCTGGAATGGCACATGGTTTCCTTATATAAACCACTCTACATGCTTATTACTGTTTATCGACATTGGAAATTCTTGTTCTGGTGTCTTCCATCCAAAATAGGAAACCATACATAATCCAAACTTGCTCTTTTTTCCTTCATGGGTTCTTTTTTCTGTGGGGGGGGTGGTTCAAGACAGGGTTCTCTGTGTACCTTTGGCTGTCCTGGAACTCACTCTATAGACCAGGCTGGCCTTGAACTCACAGAGATCTGCCTGTTTCTGCCTCCCTAGTGCTGGGATTAAAGGCATGCGCCACCATGCCTGGCCATTACAGACAGCTGTGAACTGCCATGTGGGTGCTGGGATTTAAACCTGGGTCCGTTGGAAGAGCAGCCAGTGCTCTTAACCACTGAGCCATCTCTCCAGCCCTTTCCTTCATGTTTTAATTTTGTCTTAAATATATGAGGCCTTTTGTAGAAAAGCTAGGAGATGACCACAGGTCTTGCTTCTCAAGAGCCTTGGAGACTCCTTAGCTTTGATGGGCACTGATAAGAATCCTCATTGGCTCTGGCTGTGCTATTCTCCAGCCTCCTCCCCTTGCTTTACACATAAATCTACCGCTGCCTTAGACCTTAGGGACTCCCAGCCAGGCATCAGACCTCCTTACTTTGCACATACAGAAGCTGAACTCTGTCCATGATTTGGCACACATGGGGTGTGTGTGTGTGTGTGTGTGTGTGTGTGTGTGTGTGTGTTAGCTCATTTATTTCTATTAAAAAAAAAAAACCGGGCTGGAGAGATGGCTCAGCGGTTAAGAGCACTGTCTGCTCTTCCAGAGGTCATGAGTTCAATTCCCAGCAACCACATGGTGGCTCACAACCATCCATAATGAAATCTGGTGCCCTCTTCTGGCCTGCAGATATACCTGCAGACAGAACACTGTATACATAATAAATCAATCTTAAAAAAAAAAAAAAAAACCTTTGGGGCCTTGGTAGCCTTTTTGTATTGGGGAAACTAGGCTGTGTGTTTGTGTGTCGCATGCATACGCACATGTGAACACAACAGATATGGGTGTGTACTTTTAAAAACCTTGTCTCTTTAAATACTCCAGACAGCTCTCTGAGGTAGAAATTATTCCATGATGCAGAGGGATGTACTTGGCCTGTGACCCCATAGAAAGACTGCCCTGGCATTCCAGTTCCTGGTCCTGTAGAATTGTCAGGCATATTTTCTTGCCTCACCCCTCTCAGATCAGAAGCAGGCTTGTCCCTGCTCTCATAGACTCCACACTGCTCTAATTTGAATCTCTTTTCTAAGTGGTGGGCTCCCTTGCTTTGCCTTTTTGGCTCACAACCCTGTTGAGTGTTCCAAGCAGTCTGTTTCTTCTCAGCCTCTCCTTGCCTAGCAGAATCTGTAGGCACAGGGCAATGCCTCAGTGAAGTATAAACGCAGTGTGTCTTTTTTTTTTTCCTCCAAGACAGGGTTTCTCTGTATATCTCTGGCTGTCCTGGACTCACTTTGTAGACCAGGCTGGCCTCGAACTCACAGAGATCCGCCTGCCTCTGCCTCCTGAGTGCTGGGATTAAAGGCGCGCGCCACCACGCCCAAAGTGTGTCTTAAGCCCTTTGCCAGTCCCTCAGCACAACCGTGTTGTCCCTAGGCTCCCAGATGTCCCTCAGGGACCAGTGCTGACTCCCTGGGTCCATCCTTACAGGTCTGGAGAGGCTGTTTTGTCCCCATCAGTGACACAGTATCTTTATCTGGTCTGTAGGGAGGGGCTGGGAGCCCACAGCAGCCAGACGCTGCGGATCCGGAGCTGTTCAGACAGCAGCAGTGGCCCTGGCAAAGGAGTCTAATTATTTTTTCTTGTGGCTGGCAGTAAGATCAGAGACAATATACACAAATTCTTTACTGTCTCTCCAGAACCACCTGAAATCACACATTGGTGCCTGTCTGCATCAGAGGGAGCCTGTAGACCCGTCAGTTTTCCTGAGTTCCTTGCAAAGGGCTGTGTCCTTTGAGCAGAGGCTTTCCTACTTAACTGAAAATTCCTTAGCATTTTCTCAGAAGGCAACTCTTCCTCTTCCAAAGGGATTTCTTCAGAATTCACCAAAATAGAAGTTTAGGGGCTTTTCCTCTGTTATTTACATTTTTTCCTTGGCCAATAAATGAATAAGTAAGGAATGGATAGTTTTGAAAAGTCAACTTGTGGGAGAATTGGAAGGCAGCTGGGTGTGTAGAAGAAAAGGCATTGGTGGATGGGTTAGCCTTCTAGGTTAGGTCATTAGACTGTTTGCACCCTGGCAAGGCCCCCTTGTCTGTGAGGTGCAGCTGTGTTGTCTCCCTCCATAGCACCCCTGTGCCTGGTGATGGTGAAGTTTTTGTTTGCTGGTCCTGCCTTGGCTGGTCCAATGACTCAGCACAGAGCTGTTGCTGCCTGACTTGGAGCACACCCAAAATGAATATTTCAGGTCTGAGCCTTAGCCCAGGAGTGAGATGCTGTTCCTCTTGATTTTTCGCCTGGGAAAGATAAAGAGTTTGGAGAGGTCACACACAAATGTCAACACACAGCATCCAGAAGCAGCAGGCAAGTGATTGGGGAAGAATTATGTGCCCATCCTTCCCACCAGACAAAAATGGGTTATGGAGATCTTAAGAAAATTGCATGCCCTCCATTAGCCTGTTTCTTTGGTAAGTGGGAACAACAGGTACCACTCTTGACAAAGGTTGAGAGAATCAAAGGAGATAGTGTATGGTGCGTGCTTCGTTCAAAGCGTGAACAGAAGCCCATCTAATTCCTAGAGATGTTTGCCATGAAGTGGGAAGGTCTTTGTAGATAGGCATCCAGCTGACCATCCCATATAGCAGACCTGGCCATGCCTGGGTCTTTCAGTCAACAGATAGACCTGAAGTCTTATCTCTCACAAGCTTGTCCCAAATTTAGCTGATTCTTCCTTGACTGGTGGCCAGATAGCCTTGGAATCCTGACCCAGGCTTCCTGTGCCTCTGTGAGGGTTCTATTCGGGTATGAAGTAACTTGGAACACAATAGCGGATCAGATGAAGGTTTCTGGATCTTCTGGAGCCCCTTTGCTTGGTAGGTTTGTTGGTTTATACCAGGGACAGACAAGGGGAAGGAACACTACATTTTGCTGCATGGAACTCTTCATATTTCAATCCAGATTTCTTTTTTTTGAATTTTTATTTATTAATTATATATACAGAGTTCTGTCTGCATATATTTCTGCAGAGCAGAAGAAGACACCAGATTTCATTATAGATGGTTATGAGCCACCATGTGGTTGCTGGGAATTGAACTCAGTACCTCTGGAAGAGCAGTCAGTGCTTTTAACCTCTGAGCCATTTCTCCTGTCCCTCAGCCCAGATTTCTTGAGATGAGTTGTCCCTCTGTTGTCTCTGTAGTCCTGAGAACAATGCCAGGCAGGAACCCAGAGCAGGGAATAAAAAGGTGAGAGGCTCTGTGACAGGACTATTGTGGTTACCTTTTTGTCTGGAACAAGGCCTTGGGAAGGCTGTGGAAATGTTCCAGGCACAAGGAGGGACCATTCCTGATCTCTTTAAATTCAGCTTGCTTCTCAGAGTGGAGTGTCAGGTACTTTTCTATCTGCATTGATTAAAGCAAGTGGTCTTTGTTTTCTTTTTTTTCCCTAAGAGGAAGTAAGTATTTGATATTTTTCCCCCCTGAAGCTGTGAGTTTGGGAGCCAAGTGTCCTTGATTGGGCTTCTTCACATAGCTGTACTCCAGCTTCCATTGTGACTTGAGGTCCATCCCATTCCTGTATATCTGTCAGGTTTCTGGAATGCCAGAGGAGGGTTCCAGGGCTTGGGAAAGTGGGGAGGCTGGGGGCTAGCTATGCAGGTCCCCAGCACTCCCTCCATCAGGAGAAATACCCAGCAACTGTTGATGGTTGTACTTGTCCTGGGACCATGTGTGGGCTCTTTTGAGGGATGTAGTGAGGATGTTGAGGAGATGCCAGCAGATGATGTACCCCCAAGCCAACTTTTGTGTACCCTGGCCTGGCTCTCTTCCCTTCAGTCTCTGGGTGTGTGAGGGAGCCCCATTCCGTGCACTTACATGAAGTTTTCCAGCAGTGAGGTTTTCTGTGTGTAAGCCCCTCCCCCTGAGTAACTGAGTAGCTTCTTTGAAAGAAGAAGGGTACTTTTTTGTAGGGTACTTATTTGGCCCCGTTTACTTCCAGGTTAGTTCTCAGCATGGACAGTGGCTTTCTTGCTAACTAGTCTGTTAAGACAAAGACAGAAGGGCTTCTAATTCTAACAGACTTATTACCAATCTGGTAAGAGCTACCAAGGATTTTGCAATGGTAGGCCCAACCTCTTAATCCAGTGCCTTCCAGGAATTTCCTTACCTTCCAGGGAGTTCTAATATTTTTGTTTTGCTTTAGATAGGTCCTCACATAGTTCAGATTGGCCTCGAACTTTCTGAGTACCTGAGGATGGTCTTGAACTCATGATCCTCCTGCCTCTTATTTCCCAAGCATTGGGATTATAGGCATGTGCCACCTCAACTGGCTGCTTTTGAAAGATGTAAGTCATGATAAAGTCTTTGTAAACACTGAGCTACTCCCTGCCCTGCGTGGTCATGTGCCTTCATTCCACAGTTATTGACCTGTGACTCACAGGTTTTTTTTTTTGTTTTGTTTTTGTTTTGTTTTGTTTTTTTGGAGACAGGGTTTCTCTGTGTAGCCCTGGCTGTCCTGGACTCACTCTGTAGACCAGGCTGTCCTTGAACTCACAGAGATATGCCTGCCTCTGCCTCCCCAGTGCTGGAATTAAAATCACAGCTCACAGTTTTGTGGCCAACACAGACTTACTACCTTTTCTAAAAATATTTATAATTATTTTTGGTTTTTTTATTATGTGTGAGTTGTGAGTGTAAGTTTGTGCATGTGAGTGCAGTCACTTGCAGAGGCCATAAGAAGGCCTTGGGTCCCTTGGAGCTGGAATTACAGGCTATTGTTGGTGCTGGGAACTGAGCCCTGGTCCTCTGCAGCAGCAGTGTTGTCTCCAACTGCTGAGCCATCTCTTCAGCCTGTGACCCAGAACAAAACCTATCTCTTCAGAGGTGCTGTGAATGGATTTGAGTGGCATGTGGGTCTGGCTTCTAATTCCTTATTTGCCCAGAATCTCCTAAACCCTTCAGAAGTAGTAGAGAGCCAGTGTAACAACTCGTCGGGAGTAAGAATTTTGAGCATGGTGGTGGGGATGCATGTTTGCTTATGTATCACATTGATAAGTCATTTATGTGGCTTGTTGGACAAAAGGACAAAGCTGTGATGGGTCACTGAAGCTCAGGTGTCTGCCGAGGTGATAGTGTTGTCCTGTGTCCCCTGCCTGATAGAGGCCAGCCAAGCCGCTTCATGTCTGCCCAGGTCTTGGCTCTACCGTCTCTCTTTCAAACCTGTCTTTCTCAACGGTGTTAGATGTTTTGAAGTATTGTTAGTAAAACTCAACCGCTGACCTGGGTGAGAGCCCTTCTGGCCTAAAAACCCAGTTAATAGAATTGGTGTTCTACTTAAAACTCCAGGGCTTGAGTTGGACAAGCTGATGGCTGCCACTGCATACTGTCACCACAGTAATGGCAACTCTGGTTTGTGGGCATCAAGCCCACTTTATTAAGAGTCAGGGTTGGGGCCCAATTCCAGCGTTCGGAGGGCTGCCTACTCAGTGAATAGGGATCCTGCTCCTCATGCTGTCCTGTGAAAATGAGTATGCCAGCTCATGCTTGGCTAAGCACTTATCTAGTAGGCGTGCTCATGGTGGTATGGCCATAGATGAGTTCCTGTTTCTGGTACATACCTCAGATCTTTCTTCGAGGCAGCCCCCTAGGCCCTTTCACCCCAGTTAAATAAGACTTACTTGGGGTGGACGTAGAACCTTCATCATTTTTATTTTTTCCTGGGTGCTCCATTGTCTCCTACAGACTGGGAACCAATACTCTGTAGAATAATCCTGGGCCACGCCTGAATTTTATAACTAAGAAAACCAGAGTCTAAGGAGGGTGTGCAGGCTGCTCATGTAACACATGGGTGGGGCAGGAGGCAGGCCAAGTGCAGCCTTTTTGTCAGTGATTTTGCACGTATTGCAGACCTGCAGACAAGGCCAACTCTTGTGGAGCTCAGCCTGTCTTCGGGCTTTCTCTAATAATAATGTTTTGTGCCTAAAAGGGCACATTTTGGCTCATTTAGGGTTTTTTGTTTTGTTTTTTACCCCGATTGTTATTCTGGCCATCTCATGGAGTTGTTTGGTTCCCTAAGATAGCCTCAGGATTTTATTGCAATATGCAAACACCAGTATAATTAACGCATTCATTTATAAGTTAATGTAGTAGGAAAAGAAGTGAAAGTCAGGCCGTGAGGCTCTCATTTCCTAATTAGATTTTGTACGTCTTCCTGATGTCTTGAGGGGGAGATTCACGGGAGTCTGCTTGGTGGCTGTGCTTCTGCCTGGTCCCTGTCCTCTGGTGACCCAAGCACCACTTCCCCCAACCCAGAGGGGGAAGATTCCTGGGGACCCCATGGCAGTCAGGATGGTAGAGGTGGTGAGTCTTACCTGAAAGACGCTGCCATGACCAAGATGCCGCCTTTGCATGTGAGCTTGGACTAGAGAACACCTCTGCGTGACCCGAAGAGATACGTTAGAATGGTATTCAAGAGGAGTTACAAATGTTACGCTTTTTTTTTTTTTGGTTGTTCACGAACACACGTACACACGCACTCTCACACGCGTACACAGCAAGGCTGAGGAAGGCACTCCAGTGCAGACTTGCTGTAGCTGAAGTCATTGTTGAAGTGGCTGTGTTACTGACCTGTTCTGTGAAGTCAGTTGGTTCTTCAAAATACTTGTTTCCAAACAAAGCCCAACAGAAGGGATAAAGGGGAGCCTAGACCTTCTTGGTCACAGCACTCTCAGTGAGGAGGAGTCTCCATCAAATGGCATATGTGGACAACTAATTCATACAGATCCAAGAGACTCAGGACAACAAGGAGAAGCAGCTTCAGGCCAGGCTTTCCTGAATGGCCATCCCTACTTTCCAGCTAGTGCCAGCCAGCACAGCGCCATTTTCAGTTGACTCCAAGCTCAAGACCAGAGTCTTGGTGGGGGTCCCCACTGCTCCTCATGTCCTTTGGACCACAGAGGGCTGCCTACCTCCTGCTCCCTCCCACCTCTGCCCTGCATGCTCTCACTCCTCGCTCATCTCTGACTTCTTCCTACGAGCCTTAATGTGCCTTAGTTTCTCCTTTTCTTCCACATTGTCGTTTCTCCCTTTTGGTTCCTCCTATTTTGTTGAGGCATCTGTTGATAACCTTCTACCTCCAGTCTCACCTTCTGCAATTTAACATCTGCTCGTGGTCATTGGGTGCCTTCCTCCCTGGACCCAGACCTAACACTTCTGGAAGACTCAGGTCATAATGTTGCCTCTCTGTGCTGACCCTCATCCCTGTGTGAGCTGGATGGGGCTTCCTCCTTTTCTCTCTCTCTTTGCTTTTTCAGCTGAGGTACAAAACACATGTGAGCTGTGTAAGATGCAAGTCTTCAGTGCCTTTGATATGGGGGTGTCCCTGTCTCTAGGAGAAGCCCCCACAATCAGACCTGACTCTGAGGGGCACAGGGCTGGTGGAGTGGGTGAGCTGTGGCAGGGGCTGGGCAGTAAAAGGCTTCAGAATGTGTAGGGTTTGGTTGGGTATGTATACATCCCAGATATATACACTACCCAGATACAAAGAATATTTTCATTGACTCAAGGCTCCTTCCAGAACCTTCCAAGCCACTTTCATACAGATTTCTGTCACCATCAGTAAGCTTTGTCCTTCACTCTGAGTTCCATTGTTGCTTTGGAGTATCTTGGGTCTCTTCAGGGAGGGAACTGTGATTTGCTCAGGGCCTTCTGCATATCGCTCGGGGCCTTCTGCATATCCCTCTTAAAGTGTGTCTTATAAAACCTCACCCAAGGGCTACAGAGACAGCTCATCAGATTTACCACTTTTGCAGAGAATTTCGTTCCCAGCACCTATGCAGGGCAGCTTACAACAACTCCCTGACACTACAGCTCCAGGGGATCTCTTCAGGCCCTCCCACTTACTCAATATTTTTTTAAAGGCCAGATGTGGATTCACATCTTTCAGGCAGTTGGATATCTGAGTTCAAGGCCAACCTGGTCTACAGAGTGAGTTCCATGATAGCCAGGGCTACACAGAGAAACTCTGTCTCAAAAAAAAACAAAAAACAAAAAAACAAAAAACAAAAACCTCAGGCCTGGAGAGATGACAGATGCTCTTCCAGAGAGTAGTGATTCCCAGCACCCACATGGCAGCCCCCAGCTGTTCGTAACTTCAGTCCCTGGTGATCCAGTGCTGTCTTCTGGCCTCTAAGAGTACTGTGTACACATGGTACATGTTCATGCAAGGAAAACAAATACTGAAACATATTGAAAAATTAAAAATAATCAGAAAGCCAGGCCTGGAGTCACCCCCTGTAATCCCTGTACCCTGGTGAGTCAAGCAGAAGACCTGAAGCTTGAGGCCAGCCTGGGCTACCCGTGAGGTCCTGTCACAAACAATCCCACCATGGATCTGTAGGGTGCCTGTCGCCCACTTTGTTTTATAGATCCATGCTCACTGTTAACTGATGGTGGTAAAAAATAAGCTTGGATCCTAGGTAGGCTAGCCTCCACTGTGGGAAAGTCCCTCGTGTACCCTGTACCCCAGCCACCCCTGCTTTTCAGGGAAGGTGTTTCCTATTTGTTTCACGCATTAAGTTGTCTAGTTTTTTTTTTTTTTTTTTTTTAACAGGGTCACATCTTCCAGGCTGACCGATATGTAGCTGGAGGTGGCCTTGAGCTTGTGATCCTCCTGCCTCTACCTCCCAAGTGCTGGGACCATAGATGTGTACCTCTGTGCCTGGTTTCACGTAACACTTGGGGATCGTATGTAACCAGACACAGCATGCATGGGTGCATGCTAGGCCAGCAGTCTACCAAGTGAGCTACATTCCCCTAGCCCTTTAACTTGTCTTAAAAACTCCTTTTCTTGTTGGTTTGATGACTCCCTGGGGCCTTTTATCTGAGTGGTGGCTTGATGTTCACCCGAAGTTGGAGAAGTTATAGGCTAGCTCTGAGGAGGAGGTAGCAGAGGCTCTGTTCATAACCAGAAGAAACAGTAAACTCCAGGCAGTCCCCAAAACATGTGACAGGACTATGCAAAATCTGATTTCAACTGGAAAGAGGGGTGCCAGTCCCTGAGAGTAGACATTGTCTAGAAAATATGACGGGATTCTTTGTTGTCTCTTGCCAGTTCCCTATGGTGCAGGCTTCATGACAAGAATTGGATTCTCTCTGTGAGGCCTGGATCTACTCCCAGCTCTTGGATGACCTGAGAGTTAAGCAGGCTAAAATAATGCTGATGTCCTGAGCACGTGGGCATTCTAATCTGAGAGTACCAAGTGCCTGTCCACCCTTCTCCCCAAGGACATTGTGACACCCTTGCCTTTCCTGTATTTTGGATGCCCTCCAGGGGCAAGGTCTCAGCAGGAGAGAGGCACTGCCTGAGCCTGAAAGGGCCACATTCCAGGGCCAGCCACCTGGTGTCCAGACCTGTACATAACTATAAAACATGGCAGAATTAGTGATCTTTTCACTCAAAATGCAAACCAGCCCTCAGGGTCTGTCCTTAGCTTCTGCCTAGTTCTGCAGCTGTAGACATTACACCCTGAGCTCACAGGTTCCCAGCTTTTGGACATTTCCTTGCTGAGGAAGGCATACTCTCCTACATGCCAACCTAGTTGGGTTTGTACCTAGACACAGCACAGCCCCGCTCATCTGTGGGAGGACTCTCCTGCTCAGGAGACAGTTAGAGGCTGAGAGAGATGTCATTGCCCAGTGAGTGGCTAGCTGGCCTCAGTGTCTGAAATAAGATCTTCCCTGAGGTACATCTGGAACTTGGCCTTCTCAGGGCTCCCAAAATAGCCAGGCTTCTAAAGGGACAACTTTGTGAGAGGACAAGAGAAGGAACCCCAACTGCTCTTGGCTCAAACAGGGTTTGCTGTATCAAAGGGAGGAAATGGCTGTGCTGGAACCCTAAAACATGGCAAGAAAAAGCTTATTGGGACCACTGAGATAGACCACTGCTGTTGGTGTGGGGAAAGATGAGCTCATCTCTGTGTTGAGCATAGGGTGGGACATATGGACAGAAAAATTACTCAAATGAGAACGCTGATCAAAGGCAAAGGACATTCTGACCCAACTGACCTAACAGGATTCTTAGAACCAAGGCTGACTGACATCTGCTGCATAGGATTGGAGGGACATAGAGCTGGGAACCTTGCCCACATATCCAGTGGGGGGCTCGGAAGGAAGAGGCTTCTGCTTGACCTGACTTAGCTGTTCTTTTGCAATAACTGGATTTTACAAGGAAATGGACAGATGGGCCTAGGAGAAAGTCCAGTAGCCTTGCTATAAAGTTAGCCAGCCATGAGTTGGCCTTGTAAGACTGGCACAATTAATCCCAGGGTTTTGTTCTCTCTCTTCTTGCACCACCCCGGCATCCCTGTGTATTTCCCTTTCTTGCAGCTTGTTCTAAAAATATTTCTAAGGAGCTAGCCCCTGAAACATACATGCATGTGCACACACACACACAGCACACGCGCACACAGAGCACACAGCTGAGAAGTTTGCTACAGTTTAGTAGGTGAAGTTGAGTCTTCGTGGGATCACCTGGCTTCAGCCTCTGAGCATGTGCAGGAGCAGCTTGTTGCTCTCTACTGCTGCTCTACTGCTGTCACCCAGAAACAAACCTGTCTCACCTCTGTGGGGACCAAGACCTCTCTTATGCTTTAAACAGATACTTTGACTTCCAGATGCACCTTCTGAGACAAGTTTTATTATATAGCTCTGGCTAGCCTGGAGCTTGCTTTGTAGACCAGGATGACCTCAAAGTCACAGAGATCTGCCCACTTCTGCCTCTCAAGTCCTGGGATTAAAGGTGTGCCCTACCCATTCCCGGGACCCCAAATTCTTAAACTGTCCATCGAACAATAGACTCTGGGAATCTGGAGAAGTGGTGTGGCCCCTGTGCTCAGCTAGCCTGACTGAACTGTGAGGCCCAAGTCCCTCAGAAAGATCAGAACCCCTCAGCACCACCCTCCCTCTCAGGGGCCTCTCTGTCCTATTTCTACCAGTCTTTGTTTCTCCTTACTTTATTTTAGGAAACTGCATCCTCTGCCAATGGTCCTTCCCGTGAAGGCTCCAGGTTTCTGCCCACGAGGGAAGGCCACCCCATATACCCCCAGCTCCGACCAGGATACATTCCCATTCCTGTCCTCCATGAAGGCTCCGAAAACCGGCAGCCACACCTTTTCCATGCCTACTCCCAGCCTGGGGTGCAGCGATTTCGAACCGAGGCAGCGGCGGCTGCTCCGCAGAGCTCCCAGTCTCCTTTGCGTGGCGGCATGACAGAAGCCATCCAGCCAGATAAACAGTGTGGACAGGTGCCAACAGCTACAGCTGCTCAGCCCCCAGCTGCCCATGGACCGGAGGTAAGAGGAGACCTGGTTTATGCTGGGCTGGATACCTACCTGGTAGTACCTAGGATAGGGCTCACGGCCGGGGCTGCAGCATCAGTGGTTCTCTGCCTCCCACTGTCTCCCGTATCTTACACCTGTTCTTCTCAGGTGACCAGGCATCACATGGCTTATTCTGTAGTAAAATTGATGGTAACGTCAAGATGCATAGAGGTGAGACAATACAGCTGGGAGCAGCTGCCTGGCCTCCTAGCTCACTGATCCTTATTCACACCAGGCTCTTTTCACGGAGAGCCTGAGTTATTCTGTTTAGACCTTTCGGATGCACACCAACCATCCGGACCTATGCTGGCGATGAAAACAGGGCGGCATCTCTGCCTTCAGAGTGTGCCACTGAAGGGAATCCAGCGTTTAGTTGGAAGGGCAGCAGTTTTAGCTGGAGCCCTGAAGCTCAGCACTGCAGGGTGTGTTACTAGGGAAAGACTATCGCTCCTTCAGATCCGAGGTTACGGCGGGCAGACTGCTAGGGTTCCTAAGTAGTTAAGCCTGCTTCGTCCTGTCTGCAGCTCATCCCCTGGGTCCATTAGCATTGTTCTTGAGTAAAAACCCTCATTTCCTGCTTGCATCAGAGTCCTGATTGTTTTTGACTCCTACATCTGTTCATCTTGACCATCCAGGGGTGAAAAAAAAACCATAGTTGATGTTGGATACTTTTCAGAGGGAATAAGGAGACATTGAATAACAACACACACAGTGGACCACGCCCTTCCTGTGCGTGTTGCTGCCTGCGACTGAGGCATGTGCACAAACGCAGTTAATCCTTAAAGCAACCCTGTGAGGTGAGCAGACAGGCTAGCCTTTTCCCATTATTTCAGGTGAGGCGCAGAGAACTGTTGCGCTTCGGAGTGTTTGAACCTGGGCCTTTTTATTTCGGAGCTCTGGGGACCGAGTGTATGCTATGCAGGCATACCCACCCAGTGAGCTACATTCCCAGCCCTCTCAGTCTTAATACTGTATTGTTAAGTGGTGCTGGAAATTGAAACCAGGGCATCACACGTGCTGAGCACTTGCTCCCTCACAGAGAGACACATAGCTTTTACCCTCACACTTTGAAAATGGAAATGTTGATGGCAGGAGGGCTTTGGGAAATGTGGTGTCCTGGCCAAGTGGTGCCTGATGGAAATTTAGAATGCCGGGGCACCAGAGTCATTCATGGCGCCATGCCTCTGCCCTTTGTTTCTTGCAGCGGTCTCAGTCTCCAGCTGCCTCTGACTGCTCATCCTCGTCCTCCTCGGCCAGCGTGCCCTCCTCCGGCAGGAGCAGTCTGGGTAGCCACCAGCTCCCCCGGGGCTACATACCCATCCCTGTGATACATGAGCAGAATATCACCCGGCCGGCAGCCCAGCCCTCCTTCCACCAAGCCCAGAAGACCCACTACCCAGCTCAGCAGGGTGAATACCAGACCCACCAGCCTGTGTACCACAAGATCCAGGGGGATGACTGGGAGCCCCGACCGCTACGGGCAGCATCTCCATTCAGGTCTCCTGTCAGAGGTGCATCCAGCCGGGAAGGCTCTCCAGCCAGAAGCAGCACACCGGTTCACTCCCCATCACCCATCCGTGTGCACACCGTGGTTGACAGGCCTCAGGTATGGAGAGTCTGTGGTTGATAGAAATACAGATGGCGGAAGCAGGCTGAGGGGGGTCTGCAGATGCCCTGGGATTCCTCAAAGCCCTTCCTAGTCAGCACGGGCACAACTAGAGACAAAGCAGGATTCTAGAAGTTGCTGGTGCTTGACAGAAGTGCAGAACAGGGACTGTTGAACCCTTGGTACTCTCCACAGCTTTTTCTCAGCTGATGGCTTCCCATCGCTCTAGGGGTAGAGGGGGAGAGCTTGGTAATGCTGTCACTCATTGTCATTCTCCTACAACCACATTCCTTAATGTACCACACCTTTCCTGGTGTCCCCATACCCCACTCACACTCCAACCACAGTGTGGTCTCCAGCTTAAGAGGTACAATGTTCCCCTTTCTCTTTTCTACACTATCACTGTGGGCGTCTGAACATATCCCCCTGCCCTCCAAGGGGCTGGCCCAGCTAGTCTCTTCTCTGAAGGCAACTCCTTTCTCTCTATGGCTTGCACAAGTTCCTTAGGGTTCTGTACCTGATTATTCTGGGCAAACCAAATGGCCCTCTTATCCCTTAAGCCCTGAGCCTGACAGCAAGGAGCCATGGCTGAGACTTTCCTCTTCCTTTACAGTAGAGTACTGTGGTCCTTGCCTGATGCATTGGTGAACATGGAAAGTCACCCTGGTCTGGTGGATGTCATGGGCACAGCCTGCTCATCTTCCTTTGACGTACATTGAGTGGCAGCTGCACTCTCCTGAGCTCTGTGTGTTCTCCAGGAGAAAATGCTCATAGGAAGGCCACACTAAACTTCTTTGTTTAAAATTCAGCTCCTTCAATGTGTAAGCCATAGCTTGTTAGATTGGGGCCAAATACCAATGAGTAAATGCATGTGTACTCACTGTAAACCGGGGAGAGAAGTTGCTGAAACTGAACAGCCTGCCACTTAGAGACAGGATAGTCAGTGTCCTTGGACTCCTGTCAGTAACACAAGTAGCTGAATTATTCCTGATCACCATTTTCAAAGTGAAATCTCCTTATGAACAAACGTGGAGTGTCTTTCTCCTATGAACAGCGATATTAGCTAAGTCCCTGAAACAGAAAAAAAAAAAAAACCCACATCTTTTTGTTTGTATTTGCGTGGGTGTGATATGTGTGCCTGCATGTTTGTGATACATGTTTTGTGTATATACACGAACATGCTGGTGAAGGCCCATGGTTGACGTGAGTCTTCCTCGGTCGCTCTCTACTTTTTATACTGAGGCAGGGTCACTCATTTGAACCCAGAGCTTGCTGGCACAACTAGCTAGCTTGCTTTGGGGCATTCTTATCCCTGGTTCTTGAGCACAGGGATTACAACACACCCATCTAGTTGTTCTGGGGGTCCAAACTCTGGTCCTCACGTGTGTGCAACAGGTGTTTGACCTGCTGAATTGTCTCTCCCTGCACTGTCTCTAGCTTTTTTGTTTGGAAACAATTTCAACCTTTCTGAAGAGCTATTAGACTCATACAGAGAAGTCCCATGTGCCCTTCATCCATGTTCATTCATTCTTTCATTTTGCTTGATTGAGAATGTCTCATGCAACCCAGGCTGGCTCCAAAGTTGCGGTATATCTGAGGATGACTTTGAACCTCTGATCCTCCTGCTTTTATTTTTCTAGTGCTGGGGTTACAAGGTGTACATTCATTGTGTTGGGTTCATGTGGTGCTAGTATCAAACCCAAGGCTAACCAGACACTGGCAACTGAGATACATCCCTGTTAATGCTTGCTGCTCTCATTTTCTGTCCCTTCTTCCTCTGTGTCATCTATTTACTTTAACTGCATGAGAATTACTTGCAAATATCATGTCCTTTCACTCCTGAATACTTCAGCAAATATTTTCCTAAGAAACACAACCTTAGTAGGATGGCCAGTTTCTGGAAATGTAATATTCTTGTAGCAGCATTCCCCAGTATACCATCCACTTTCAGATTTCCTTCCCAGCACTTTCCCATTTTGGGATCTGATCCAGGATTGCAAACACTGGCTTTAGACGTCACCTCTCTTTAGTCTCTGGAACTGTTCCCTGGCCTCTTGATGCCTTCATGACCTTGACATTTCTGAAGAGCACAGGACAGACACACTTTCCTAAATGTTTATCCTTACACAGCCTTCCATTACTTTAAAACCCAACGTGGGATGGCTGTGTGGAGGCATGGAGAGTGGGGAGGGCTGATGTTGGGCAAAAGGCATTTGGTGGAAAAGGAGCTTGCCAGTGAGCTAGCCATACCACTCAGGATCCATACTTGGATTTAGTATCCTAGGAAGGAGTGCCCACTAGTGAGGATTTCCCTCAGGCCCTGCCCCATGTTTTCTGTAGTCAGTGACAGAGCATTGAATCCTAATTTGACCTTTATTGACCTTGATCTTGTTAGCCTTTCTTTTATATCTCGTTCAAAAACCCTTTTTAGAGTTTTCAAGGATTTAGCTTATCTGAACATTAAAGTAGAATTAATATTTTTACTTGGGATGAGAATAGTGCAACATTTCTTCCCAATGATGGAACTGGGCATGTCAGGATTTTAGAGTCTAGGTATTCATTTAGATTCTAGAAGAGCCCTACTCAGTTCCCATTTGGAGCATAATTCTTATTTTAAAGTGACGTGACCATGACCCTCAGTCCCTGGAAGAGCCACGGAGCCAGATGCCAGTGTAGGCATTGTATCACAGCAGAGCATCGATAGGCAGGGGTCGAATTCTTCTAGGATTAACTATTTTGAGCATTCTTCTAGGATTAACTATTTTGAGCATCTTGCTTATTAAAAAATAAATAAATAAATAAATAAGACAAAAAAACAAACAAACATAAAACTGGTCTGAGCAGAAACCACTAGGCTGTTACAAGTACTTTGAAAGGTCCTCTATGAGCTGAGACCTTGGTACAGCAGGACCCAAGGCAGTGTCTCTGACCGAGGGGCTGAGTCAGACTCGCTCAGAAAATGCTCTGGGCAAACCCACCGAGCAGCCAGCGTGCTGTTTCATGTTTGAAAATTACAGTGGCTTGCTTTTCCTTGTCCAGAAGACTATCATCTACAGGAAGAACTGGGTAGTGAACTGACCACTAGAGTCTTGGTCACATACATGATCAACACCCAGTTTGTATTTCAGTTATTGGCTGACCCTTAAAAGGTCTTGTTGTGGCCATAAGGAGATAGTTCAGCTCTAAGGAGCACTTAATTAAGTTTGGTTCCCAGCACCCGTGTGCGGTGCCTCACCACTGCCTGTGACTCCAGTTCCAGGAGATCTGACTCCTTTTTCTGACCTTCAAGGGCATATGACATATATACGGATCACATATACATAAATAAAAATAAAATAAATTTTAAAATGCTTTTTTTTTTTAAGGTTTTTGAGACAAGGTTTTTCTGTGTATCCTTGATTGTCCTGGACTCACTTTGTAGACCAGGCTGGCCTTGAACTCACAGATTCACCTGCCTCCACCTCCCGAGTACTGGGATTAAAGGCATGCGCCACCACGCCCGGCAAAAAAAAAAAAAATTATGACCATCTTTTTCTAGGCTCAGTGGATAAAGAGCTTTCTTTGCAAGCCTGACAGTCTGAGTTCAGTTCCTAGAACCCACAGAAAGGTGGAAGGATGGAACTCTGGAAGCGGTCCTCTGAGATCCACATGCACACCTTGGCACAAGCACCTTCACACACAATAAAGTCACTTTCAATTTTCTTACTGTTTGCTATTAGCTGTAAATTATTGCTTTAGACAGCTGTTAAAATTTTGTGTCCTCTTTTCTCAGCAGCCTATGACCCATCGAGAACCTCCACCTGCCACCCAACCTGAAAACAAACCAGAAAGTAAGCCGGGCCCAGCTGGACCAGATCTCCCTCCTGGACACATCCCCATTCAAGTGATCTGCAAGGAGGCAGACTCTAAGCCTGTTTCCCAGAAGCCAGCCCCTCCTGCTGAGAAAGTGCAAGTAAAGGTCTCCTCTGCCCCAATTCCTTGTCCTTCTCCCAGCCCTGCCCCTTCAGCTGTCCCTTCTTCCCCCAAGAATGTGGCTGCAGAACAGAAGGCTGCCCCCAGCCCTGCCCCTGCAGAAGCTGCACCCCCCAAATCAGGAGATGCTGAAGTGGCTCCTAAACATCCAGGTGTGCTGAAAGTGGAAGCCATCCTGGAGAAGGTACAAGGGCTAGAACAGGCTGTAGACAACTTTGAAGGCAAGAAGACCGATAAAAAATACCTGATGATCGAAGAGTATTTGACCAAAGAGCTGCTGGCCCTGGATTCAGTAGACCCCGAAGGACGAGCTGATGTGCGCCAGGCCAGGAGAGATGGCGTTAGGAAGGTTCAGACCATCTTGGAAAAACTCGAGCAGAAAGCAATCGATGTCCCGGGTCAAGTCCAAGTCTATGAACTCCAGCCCAGCAACCTTGAGTCCGAGCAGCCGCTGCAGGAAATCATGGGGATGGGTACCATGGCAGCTGGCAAGGGTAAGGAAAGTACTGAAAACGAAGATCCACAAACTGAAAGCCAACAGCTGGAAATCAAATCAGCCCCGCCTCCAAATCCCAGCAGCACAGCAGACTCAGCCAGCAACCTGGTGGCTCCCTAGTGTCCACTTGCAGCCTCGGGACTGACAGTGTGCTGTAGAGATGTTTAAGTTGCATGTGCTGCGGGACTTGCACTCAGTTCTCCTTATTCATAGCCGCTTGGTATGCAGTAACTTGGGGTGGAGGCAAAGCACTAACAAAGGGAGCTTTCTTCTGTATTCTTATCTGTATAAATAAAGAAGTCGCCTGTTTCAAAAAGTCTAACCCTCTGCTTGTTTGGGAGCTCTTTCTGTGCATGAATACAGTGAGTTAGCTATGGCTGGGAGGTGTCTTCCTGTAGCTGTGGACTGAAGGGGTTATGGGTTTGTGGGTATGGGCAGAGAGTTACAGGAATATGAAATACGTTTTTGAGACATGTTGCCATTTTGGTGGGATAATCTTCATCTCATTACTAAAATACCTAACTAGCTAGAATGAGATATGCAAAGGTTCATAGGAATATCTATATGCTGGAATGGCTTTAATGTTGCATTTGTTGGGGGGAGAGAAAATAAAGTGGTTGTATAACTCTGAAGATGGTTTTTGTGGTTTCTAAAAGTTTGAAGCGTGGCAGATAGCATCAAGTTTATTCCAGGGCTGTGAATGTAGCGCAGTGGGTGGAGGGAGGACCCACACATGGCCTCAGGCTTATCATCCCGGTGCAGGGAGGCAGAAATCAGGATGCCTGGGACTCACTAGTCTCGCTGAACCAGTGAGTGCCTGCCTCAGAAAAGGAGGTGACACCCCATATTGACCTCTTGGCCTCTTCACACAAGTATGCACACACACACATGAAAATGCGTGGGAAAAGATTGTTCCTGACTTTAGTCAAATGATAGATGCATTTATAAGGCAGTTCTTAGCTAGAACATGGGAGGACTCGGCTGCGTGCCTTGGTAGTGAAATATGTTTGCTGTGCCCCTTCAGGTCACCTTGTCAAGAGCCAAATGCTACGTGAGCAGCATTTCTACTCACCTGGCCTCAGGCATCACCATGGTACTGAGATGGCTCACAGTTGCAAAAGAAGCCTGTTCCCACTGCTGCCAAAGTGCTGTGTGGAGTCTGGGTCGCTGGGGATTGGCAATGTGCGCTGAGAGTCTTGGGGGTATCTTTATCTGACACTTCTGAGTCCCCAACCTGGATGGGACCAGGTTCTCCTCAGATTGGGTTCCTAGAAGCATCTAGGGTTCAGGGTCAGGTGTAATCAGAGGACCCTGAGTAGATTATTATTTCTGTGCCAGTGAATTAAAAGCTCTGGAGAGGCCAATGGCCCAGTGTGTAAAGGCACATGCCACTAAGTGTGACAACCTGAGTTCCACCCCTGGGACCCAGGCTAAAGGAGAAAACTGACTTCTACAAGTTGTCTTCTGACTTCCACATCCAGGCCATAGCACATGGGCATGTGCGGGGACCGGGAAATGGAGGCTTATGAGAAATGCCTTATTGCTGGGAAAATGAAAGTAACTCATAGGAGATATCTAAGATGGCACCGAACAGAAGATGCTGGGGCATAGTTGAAATCCGATCGTGTGTATAGCTGATTGGGTGAACAAGACTTCTGTACTCGTGACAAGTACATAATTACCATGTTACCAGGCTTGTGCTATGTGATGTAATAGGATGACCTTTAATGTGATTGGCCCACATTAGCCTCATGTGGAAACACCCGTTTGGTTCTGTATATAAACTAGGGGACAAAACATTAAAAACAAGAAATTGCCGCGGGCGCAGTGGTACGTCTTTAATCCCAGCACTCGGCAGAGGCAGGGGGATCTTTGTGAGTTCAAGCCCAGTCTGGTCTACAGAGTGAATCCAGGATGGCCAGAAATACACAGAGAAACCCTGTCTCGAAAACCAAAAAAAAAAACCAGGAAATGCTTAGACATCATCCCTGTTGCATCTGTTTGTCTTCGGAGTGAAGGCTGGAGAGTGGGGCTGGCAGCGCTGGGACTGTCAGCGCACTCAGTTTTCCCTGAGACCCCCTTACATGGTGATCGCCTATAACTGGCTCCTAAACATGGGGCACAAAGAAAGAATCTCATTTACATAGGGGACAGGAGGAGACCACTCAGGGCCAATCAGTCTGCAGGGTGAGTGATCCCTAAAAGGATAGGGTATGTGCTTCAAAAACTGAAGAGCCTGCGCTTAAAGTACTGAAATATATGCTTAAAAGCAGAGGTTTGGAATTTTCCGAGACCCAAGCTACCAAGGTCTGGGAGGTGTTCTATGAACTGCGCCATGGGTAGATTTGAATTATGTGCCTTGCTGCATGGCAAGAGATCAAGCAGGGCCAAGATTCCCCCTGGAATTTTCCACAGTACCATTGGCCCTTAAGGCCTGTTTTCAACAGCAAAAGAAGGAGGAAGACTCCTTGATTTCCGAACTGGCTTTAGAGCCAGACTGGGACCAATTCACTGTTGAGAGGTCAAGGGATGAACAGAAACCAAAATACTCCACCCTGGGAAGAATGAGGTAGAGGAACAAAAAAGAGAGGAAATTAAAGATAAAAGGGAACAGGCTCCCAGGTGAGAAAGGCTATATCCTACTACACCTGGCAGCTCTTCGGCTCTTCCATTTAATGAGGCTCCACGCCATTGGGAGGGGAAATTATTCCTCTCCCTCAAGAGGCCTCCGAGGAGGTCTGAACTTCAGGCATTTCCCGTTAACCTCAACCCAGGAGGGGCCAGGCCTGCCATCTGGTATCCATGGGAGGCAGGTGATTTAAAGGAACTTAAGAAGGCAGTAGCAGAGGATGGGCCTAATTCTCCTTAGGTGGAAACAGTCCTGCAGGGGTTAGCTCATCAGCCATGCACCCCGGAAGATTGGACAGCTTTATGCCAAGCTGTGCTCCCTAGTAATATGTTCATTAAATGGTGTGCCCTGTACAGGGAGGAATGCCATGTACAGGCTGATTGGAATGATCAAGTCCAGCCCACCATACCCATCACCTTTGCCATGTTATCAGGGATTGCTGATCAATATAGTACAGGCTTACAACAGGCCGCTATCCCCACTCCCTATACTGATTAGGTCAGGGTTCTAGGACTTGCAGCATGGCATAAACTGGAGGAGGGACCCTCAGAGGCCCCCATTTCAGGTTTAACACAAAAGCCAAATGAGGATCTCTCTACCTTTATAGATAGGGTTGCTCAAAGTATGCAGAGGAAGTTTCCCCCTGGCCCCTTAAGGGAACAATTTATTAAAATGTTGGTATGGGATGTAATGAATGCAGACCCATAAGCTAGCATGTGCAGGACAGAAAGGTCAATGGAAAGATGGATAATATGTTCCAAAGATGTGGGGACACAGAGCCATCAGACACAGTCCCTAACTACTGCCTTGCAGGCACAGGCAGATGCCTTAACTGAAGCTGTGACCAAGGCCCTTATGTTGGATGCCTCTCAAGGTAGACCATCCCCTGGAATGGGCGGGTCTCAGGGACTGAAACAATGTGGTGTGTGGACAGACAGGCTACTTCAAGAGGGAGTGCCCTAATAAAGGGGACAAGGGATGAATGCTAGCCCTTCATGATGGCCTTCAAGACCATCTACTCCATGTCCCCGCTGCCACAAGGGCTTCCATTGGCAGAAACAATGTAGATCCCACTTTGACATTGAAGGAAAACCCCTTCCACCTTTAAACTAGAGGTGGGGCAACCTCCAGCCCCTTTAATTCAAGGAGGAAAATCAGAAACCCAAGAGCCAATTAAATTATCTAAAAGGCCCTCCCCCAGCTGCAACTCCACACAGAGGCCACTTAAGCATGTCCGTGAGGCACCCAGGGCAAATTGGACGGTACCCATTGTCCCGGGCATAAGGCCCAAAATGAACATTACCATTGCAGGAAAGAGGTTCCATTGCCTGATAGATACTGGTGCTGACCAAAAGAGGAAGTCCCTCACAGCTGGAAACTTGTCTCCAGGCCCTCAATTTTAGGAGTTGGAGGGAATACCCAGTCAAAGGAAAGCCAGGACTGACTTCTATGGATGAGTCCATGGGGGAGGTTAGACCTTTGGTTGTTTCAGGGCTCAATGCAAACCTGTTAGGTCAGGATATCTTGGGCCAGGCAGATGCCTACACTACCATAGATCATAAAGCCTTTTATGATGACTTTTAGGATGAGGAGGAATCACAGCAGCCGCTGAGGGAGCAACAGGCAATTTGGGAAAGGAGCCCCCCAATCCTAAAGGCCACTGCTCCCTGGGTA
>CAJQZJ010004755.1:11026281-11052292 GCA_907164525.1 Lophiomys imhausi | reverse complement strand
TGTAGAGAGCTGCGATGTGCCGCGCCCTAAAGATGGCGCCGGTTTCCGCCTTCCACCAGCCCGACGGTGAGCGCTCTCAGTGGTAAACAAGTCCATATTTGGCAAAGACCGCTGATCTGGCTTGCTTCCGCATACGTGGGCCTCTAAGATAGCACCACGTGGCTTTACTTGATTGGCTGTTCATATAGTATTTAGCCTGTGGGTTGGGTCTGCCCGGGCATTCGGAAGACTGTTTTCAAGGGACCTGAATAAACTGCTGGAGAAGAGCTTTTGCGAGTTGCGTCATCCTTGCTGGTCGAGGGGGACGCGACAGGAGAACCCCTTAATTATTAAAATTTAAGTCAATTATGGGGGCCCTCAACTTGTTTTCGGATGGGGGTAGAGATGGGGCAGCTGTGGTCATATTTTGGGATGGTGACTCAAAGACATATATACATCTCTATGAAGGCTCAGCTCAGTTTAAAGAAAGAACTGTTTGCAGTTGTCCTAGCTTTGTCCAAGGTCCCTCAACCTATGAACCTGTTCTCTGACAGCCATTATGTGGTAAATTTGCTTCCCAGACTGCCTCAATCCTATATAAAGTTGGATAGTAATCCCATCACCCCTTTAATGATCCAAGCAGGAACATTACTGCTGGACAGGGTAAATGTTATATATGTACATCATCTTAGAGGCCATCAAGGGCTACCTGGCCTGATGTCCTTAGGAAACCGCCTTGCTGATGAGAAAACTTCGTCTAGGGTCCAGGCTGCTACTCTACAGAAGGCACAAAGTCTTCATGATCTAACTCACCTTAATTGGAGAGGGTTTCACAAAAGGTTTCCCCAGATCCCGATTGAAGATTTAAAAAAGGTTGTTTATACTTGCAAATTCTGCCTACCTTTCTACAAATCTCTCCTTTACAATCGATGGGAGTAAATCCCCATTAAAACCTAATACACTATGGCAAACTGATGGGACACACTATCCTCCCTTTGGAAAGCTTAAATACATATTTGTCTCTGTTGGTACTTTCTCTCACACCTGTTGGGGCACTGCCCATGTGGGCGAAAAGACTAAACATGCACAAAGCCGCTTTTCAGAATGTTTTGCCACATTAGGCCTACCTCATCAGGTAAAAACAGATAATGGACCATGCTTTGTTAGCAGGGCCCTTCAAAACTTCTTTCACCAATGGCAGATTAAACATACTACAGGATTTCCTCATAATCCTAGGGGACAGGCAATTATTGAGAGACATCACCAAAACTTAAAAACCCAACTACAAAAACAAAAAGGGGGAATGAGCCCTCATTAACAGCTTGCGCTGGCATTGTTTACTTTAAATATTTTAAATTTTTCAAAAAATGAGACTCGTTCACGTTTCCAAAAACATTGGTCAATTCAAGATCATAAAATAGACATACAGTCTATTCACTTATAGTGGGATTTTAGCTATATAGTACAAGATATCTATACTACAACCAACACACCAAAGGGAACATAGACATAGACTTTTTTGTTTGTTTGTTTGTTTGTTTGTTTTTCTCTCTCCCTGGCAATGAGACACTTTTCCCTGGTAGTACTGCCTTGTAGGTCCCCAGTGTATGAGGAGGCTCTTGGCCCTCATGACTGTTGAACTGGGACAGGGGATTGTTATGTGGGGACACTCTACTCCAGAGGAGTGGGATGGAAGGGTGAGGGGGTAGAGGGTGGGAGGGCGGGGCTGGGAAGGGGGGAAAGAGGACAATATGATAAAGATGTAACCTGAAGCAATAAATAAATAAATTTATTTTTTTAAAAAAGAAAGAAAAACAAACAAAAAAATAGACATACAGGTAAAATGGAAAGATCCTGCCACAGGATTGTGGAGGGGTCCTGACCCGCTTATAACCATGGGACAAGGATTTGGATATGTGTTCCCAATAGGAGAACCAAGCCCTATATGGGTACCTGAAAGGAACCTTAAATTTCTCCCACAGGGTGGGAGGTCCCTTGCACCTGATGACTCCACCACATCGGCTGAAACAAATGACCAATAAGGAGAGAAAGGCTCTCTGGTGGCTTCAAAACCGCATGGCCAGATTAGGCCAAAATTCCTACAAGAGGAGAAACACCTAACACAAAAAGCTCCAGGACTAAAAAAGAGCTCCTGAGAGGCTATTATTCTTCATCTTGTCTTCCAGATGCTGGTATGCCTGGCTTGGCTGTTGATTGGAGGGTTGCAGATCCCACAGGTGAGAATGGAAGGAGGCAGAGGCAGAAGGATCACGAGTTCAAGGCCAACATGGACCATCCCTGTCAGACAGCTGTCCCCAACTCTGTGACCCTGACATGAACCACCACTATGGCTCAAACCCTCCAGACGGTCATCCATGATGTCTCTGGGATACAACAACAGCAGCGACTTGCCCTGGCCAATCATCTTGCCGGGGGGGAACAACAAGAGATCGCCTTGTTAATCTTCAATATAGAGTAAATCCTACTGTTATGATTGCTAATTTGTCTACATATATGAAGGGGCCTTGAAATGATAAGTATTTACAAGTGTCAAGATTGCTACTTAATGATTGTTGTGAAATTTAATGATGCTAGGGTTCTGATTATCCCTACTACCACCTTCTTTCAAGATATCTAGAGTCAATTGACTTCATGGTTTTGATTGTCTAGTCTGACATTGATGGGGTAATGGTTTGGGGGCTATATTGGTACTGGAGGTACCACCAACAAAATGTACAACTAAGCCGCAAGCTGGTAATGCTTGCTCAGGTGATTAAGGAGGTTTTCCTTAATGGGGTCCCCCACAACCCTTGGATTAACATGAGCCTTGACGAGGCCAGGTGAGACCTTTGAGGGGTAACTAGAATTCATAAAAGATGATGAGCACAGCACCGGTTCATCCTTGTTCTCTCACTTCACTGCTGACGAGCAATGGGCAAGAGGCTGGTCTCTCTCTCCTCCAGTCTCTCCCCTTGGGAGTCTCTCCCCCTCCCTGTTGTTTCAATAAATAAAACAGGGGAGATGTGGGGACCCTGAAAAATGCCTTGTTGCTGGGAAAATGAAAGTAACTTGTGGGAGATATCTAAGATGGTGCCATCCGGAAGATGCCTGGGTGGAGTTGAAATCTGATCGTGGGTATAGCTGATTGGGTGAAAAAGACTTCTGAACTCATGACCAGTACATGATCACCATGTTACCAGGCTTGTGCTATATGATGTAATAGGATGACCTTTAATGTGATTGGCCCATGTAGCCTCATGTGGAAACACCCATTTGGTTCTGTATATAAGCTAGGGAACAAAACATTAAAAAAAAATGCTTAGACATCACCCCTGTTGCGTCTGCTTGTCTTCAGAGTGAAGGCTGGAGAGTCGGGTGGGCAGCGCACTCACTTTTCCCTAAGAGCCCCCTTATGTGGTGATCACCCTGTATGGGGGGGGCGTGCAACAGGCATGCACACACAATGTAATAAAATTAGGTGGGCATGATGGTACATGCCTTTAATCTCAGCATTCAGGAGACAGAAGCAAGTAGATCTTTATGAGTTTGGGACCATCTTGGTCTACATAACAAGTTCTAGGACTGCCAAGGCTAGAGAGACCCTGTCTCAAATAAAATAAATTTGACTGTCCAAGAGCTCCCAAAACATACAGCCTATTGCTATTCTCCTTGGCTGCCCTCCAGAGGTGAAGTGGAAGGTGAGTCCCTATTGTTGAATGCATCATGCACCTCAGACCAGGACCCAGAGGCCCTTAAGCTGGAAGTGATCTGAATGTCTCCTCCCAGTAGACTAGCGTTTATGGAAACAGAAGGCACCATGCAGGCTTCCGAAGGAAGGAGGCAGCCAACAATCCTACCCAGCTATGATGCTTATGAGCCACATCAACAATCAGCACGGCACAATAACCCTAAGGGTGAAGTAGTGGTACACATGTCTTGGTGGTAACCAACAGCTCTCTAGTTCAATTTAAGACCCGCTCAACAAGAGAGAGACTATGCCGGGTATTGGAAACCTAACTAACTACTCAGTTCTAATAAAGTCATGGTTATTGGCGGAAAACCTACGGCAACTGATTCATTAAACCAGCATAATCACCAATTGCAATCTACATACTTGTCCTTGCACTCACAGAGAAGTGTATTCTTCACCTTTCATCAAGGAAACTTTGCAACAGAAGACAGTTACAGAAAACCTCAACTAGCCGGGCGGTGGTGGCGCACACCTTTAATCCCAGCACTTGGGAGGCAGAGGCAGGCGGATCTTTGTGAGTTCGAGGCCAGCCTGGTCTACAAAGTGAGTCCATGACAGCCAAGGATACACAGAGAAACCCTGTCTCGAAAAACCAAAAAAAAAGAAAACCTCAACTAATCAAAATGCAGTTATGGAGCCCAGTCCCAGTGGATACACCTGCAAAGTACTCCCGCACCTAATGCTCAGGGAACGTTGTGTCCGAGGGGCAGAAAGATTGTGAGCTGGAGGACCAGGAAATTTTCTGTGAGACTGTGTCTCCTAGTAATGTCAGGAACTTTACCCATAAAGTCTCACCAACGTGACAGCTTAAACATGAGCTGTACAGACAACACTAATAAACACGACAAAGTAGACAGGGAAAAGCCCACAAGGAATCAACCCTACAATCAAGGAATGCTGAGAGTGGCAGGGAAGAGCACACCAACTGATTATCCAATAATATACCGACTAAGCAGGTTATATTTAGGATGTATACATATATGCATATACATGTATGCACGAAATAATGAATTTGAAAGACCAAAAGGGACTATGGGAAGGTTTGGAGGGAAGAAAAGGAAGGGAGAAGTATTGAAATTATAGTCCCAAAAGAAAGAGAGTAAAATTAAACCTTAGGAAAGACCACAGCCACACCCACCCTCACCCTCTGTGTGGAGGTGTGCTCGATTTTCTACCTCCTTTTCTTCACACACACTCCCTTGCCAAATGAGGCTGAAAAGGAAGAGAGGGACCTGAGACATTGAAACACTCAAGTGTGCTGACTTAAGAGCCCCACAGTGAGTTCCTCATGACTATCCTGAGTTTAACATTGGTGCCTGACGATACTGCACAAAAATACACCCGGCTGTACTTGCCACTCTTAGCTTGCTGAGAAAGGCTGAAGTCATTCTGATGGGATTCTGCCAACATCATGCCTGAGTGAACTCACTTGGGGAGGGCGAGCCAAAATGCCGGGGAGTCTAGAAACTCAAATGTAAACAGAGAAAGAAGCCTGCTGAGTGTCATCCCCTACCTCACAGGACTGGAGATCAAGCCAGGAGCTTCATACATGTTCCTTCCACTGAGGGAGATTCTAGTCTGGCCATGTTGTAAATGAACTAAAGACAGAGAAGGAAATCTTTGTCTAATTCTCCTAGACACTAAGGTCCCTTGAGGTTTTACTGATTTGGATCATTGTTTTGGTTTTTTTTTTTTTTTTTTTACCATGAATCATGGTGAACTGATCTCTAACACAGTTGACTTCTTTTTTTTTTTTTTTTTTCGAGACAGGGTTTCTCTGTGTAACAGCCCTGGCTGTCCTGGACTCACTTTGTAGACCAGGCTGGCCTCGAACTCACAGTGATCCGCCTGCCTCTGCCTCCCAAGTGCTGGGATTAAAGGCATGCGCCACCACGCCCGGCTACACAGTTGACTTCTTTGGCCCATCCAAACCATATATAATGTGGACATCAAGGGATTTCTAACCCTGGATCTTGCAGGAGACCAGGCATACTGCTGGCTCCAAGGAAACATGGCTGTCTTGGCCCCATAGGAGTTGGGGGACAGTAGCACTGCTGAGTAGCTGGTGTCAAGGGACCTTGGCTCATTTAACCCTGGTACCAGTTAGAGAGTGTTGTAGTTAGGAGCACAGGCTTGAATCGATCCAAGCTCAAATCACAGCGTTAGAGTACATACAAAGCTTTGAGACAGTGACCAGTTAGGGGGAGTCTTTTCTTTCCCAGGTTCCTCATTTACAGAATAGGGAAATGATTAAATGAATTCAGACACGCAAAGACATGCAAGGGGTACCTGGAGATGACAAGGTTAATTGTACTTAACATCCTCATTCAGTACATGGAACAAATGCCGGCCATACAGCCAAGAGCAGGAAGGGTCTGTATAGAGATCCATGCCAACACATCTCATAGTCTAGTGCCAACTGGGTTTGGTGGTGGGTTAGTTACTTCTTTCACTGCTATGGCAAAACACATAATACAAGCAACTTAGGAAGGAAGGGAGGAAAGGTTTCTTTTAGCTCACACACTCATGATACAATACTTCTTGTCAGAGAGGGCATGGTGGTAGGATCTTGAGGTGACTGATCACTTTGTGTCTGCCAACAGGAAGCAGGGAGTAAAAATGAAATGAAGCTCAGGTCAAATTTGTGTTTTCAGTTCCAGAACCCATCCCAAGGAATGGCGCCACCCAATCTCAGAGTAGGTCTTCCTATTTCAATTCAAAGAAACTAGAAGCTGTCACAGGCATTCTCAGAGGCATGTTTCCATGGTGATTCAAATCCCATCAAGATTAATCATCACAGTGATCAAGCAGCAAAGCACTGTTGAAGGGCCACAGAATTCTGAGAACCTCTTAACCTCTTCCAAACTCAGAGCCTTTTGGTTGTTTTCAATATATCACTTCAAAGTCCTATGGGATTCTCCCAGTTGCAGCAAGCAAATGGTCCCTGGCTTACCACGGGCTGAGTCCCTGTGAGAACGCAGGAAGCTCTGAGTAGAAGCTACACCTCAAATACTGAGCTCAGATCTTTTCCTGGCTCAGTGGTCTGTGGGGTGTGATGCTGGCAGTGAACCTGGGCAACTCCAGCTCCAGTCAGCCACTCCACCACAAGAAGAAAACAGCCAGCACTGCAGTGCTCTGTATTCTTGTTAAGCAAAAATATTCAGAAGGTTAGATGAAGTAAACACATTTTCTTTTTAAATATTTACCCCGGGGGCTTGAGAGATGGCTCAGAGAGATGGCTGCTGCTCTTGCAGAGGTCCCAGCTTTGATTCCCAGCACCTACCGGCATGATAGCTCACAACTGTCTGCCACTCCAGTTCCAGGGTCTCCAATTCAAGCCAATTGGGAGCACCAGGCACACAAGGGTTATACATGCATTCATGCAGGCCAGCACCAATATACATCAAATAAACATTTAGACAACACCAAACTCTTATCCCTCCACACCCCCTGTCACCACACATGCACACGCAGTTGTGAGCTTCCAGATGCGGGTGTTCTTAACCACTGAGCCACCGTCCCTGCAGCTGCTGCACTTTCAGTTTACAACATAGCATGTGATGGGGTTTCTGGGATGTAACTGGTGCTAAGTTGAGCATTTTGTTTGTTTGTTGTTTTGTTTTTCGAAACAGTCTTTCTCTGTGTGGCTGTCCTGGATCTTGCTCTGTAGATCAGGCTGGCTTTGAACTCAGAGATCCATGTGCCTCTGCCTCCCAAATGGTGGAATTAAAGGCATGTGCCACCACAGCCTGGCTATAAGGTTAGCATCTTTTAGGGACAGCATCTACACTGAAAGCCACAGGCAGCCTGAATGTGAGCACCCTGCACCCCTGACTGTGGTTCTGTGTTTTGTTGTATCTCTTATTCCTTTCCCCATTTTGCTCCCATCCTCTCCTTCGGCCATTCCTACCCTACACCCCATATTCTCTTTTGTCCCTCCTGAGGCCCAATTCACTATGAATACCTCCTCATGTGGATCTTAAGTTCCTTTTCCTGCTTTCTCCAAGCCTCTTATCCTTTGGCCTAAATGCCATCGCCTGATGGCTTACTAGTTATCTCAATATTTTTATTCATATCCATTGTAGGATTAAATTCCTAAAGAAAGGCAGGTCTGTCTCAACACTTCCTTATACCAAGTGTTGTCCCAGCACGACACAGACACACTCAGTGTCCACAGGGCTCCAAAAACCTGCTTAGCACGTGCAAAGCTGTAGGCACAATTTTAGCTACTAACACACACATACACACACATATACACATATACATACACACAAGCATTCATACACACAGATGCACATGCAGAATTTTTATTTGTTTGTTTTTTTGGGGGGTTTTCGAGACAGCGTTTCTCTGTGTATCCTTGGCTGCCCTGGACTCACTTTGTAGACCAGGTTGGTCTTGAACTCACAGAGATCCACCTGCCTCTGCTTCCCAAGTGCTGCCACCACGCCTGGCTGCAGAAATTTTTTTAAGTGAGTATTTTCCTTGCCCTAATGGGTAGAGTCTGCTTGTTACTGCTGTGGTGTTTGCCTATAGTATTTGTCCTTTTGCCCCAGCCTGGATGCTTAGCTAGGAACTCCATTATGGGCAGAACATTCCCTACAATGCTTTCTGAGTGTAGCCCACCTGCCTGCTTGTTGCTCTGTAACATTATACAAACATAATCACATGCCTGCAACCAAGATCCAGGCCTGCAGTTTATTTCAGGATTTGCAGCAGCCTGTGGGAAATGCTTGAACATGTCCTAGTCATTAGGCCAAATGCCTTTCTTTCTTCCCGAGTTTCAGCACATTTTGAACTTTCTGAGAGTATAGAAAAGGCTTGGGCAGGCACACACTCCCTAGCGGTGTGCCCTTCCTGCACTGCTCTGCCTGTGGCTGGGCCTGGGCCTCCTGCCACATGCTCCTGGCTCTGAAGCTGCTCTGATCCAGGGTGTGAGAGTAGGGCTACATTTAGCTCTGGGAAGCCCTGAGCATGGAAAACAAAAAACAAAACAAACAAACAAAAAACTGGGTCTCCCTTGATACATAATTCAAGATAAACACAACACCAATAGCAATAGAATTGTACAGATCTCAGCTTCCCAGGTTAAAGTTGGTTGATGTTAGTAAAATTTAAAAAGTTCTCCAGGTATGTGGTGTACGTGTGTGTGTGTGTGTGTGTGTGTGTGTACGTATGTGGTGTATGTGTGTGTGTGTGTGTGTGTGTGTGTGTGTGTGTGTGTGTGTGTACAAGAGTGATTGGGCACGTCCCCATTTTCTAGGACTTCTGAGACTCACCTACAAGTAGGAACCAGTAGCTACTGAGAAGGACTGCTTCAGCCCCAGGGGAGAATGCTGAGCAGAGGTGGAACACAGGATCCTGGGATAGAGAGGTGGATGGACACCATGGTGCCCACTCTGTGCCCAGTGGCAGGTAAGGCAGCCACAGGTGCTGGGACCTGAAAGCCTGGAACCAGCGGGGCAGAGTTCCAGGTGCAAATGGAAGCCACCCTGAGGGCTGCATAGAGGCTGAGAAAACAACTTCTCAACCCTCCGAGGTAGCTCATGTCGGCAGCCCCAGCTCTCAGGAGGTTGAAGCTGGAGTTTAAAGCCAGACAGGGCCACAGAGTGGAGACCTATCTTCAAAAGACATGTGAAAGAAGAAAATATCCTCCTAGAAGTTTCTAGAATATTTCTTTGCTGTCCTTGACTGTTCCAACCTGTGCCAGCCCAGGTGAAACAGCGGCCCTTATGGAGGCGGCATTTTTTTTCTTACAGACTCATTGGTAGGGAAGACCTCCTTTACAAGCCTCAAGAGAAATTCTATCCCAAATCCTTCTCTCACTCTCTCCTTTCACCTTGTCTCTCAGCTTCCTTCTTCCTCTCCTTAGCTGGCAAGGAGTGCAACCTCAAAAGGAACAATCCTCAATGCTCAGCTTAACACCCTTTATTAGCAAATATCTTGGAAGAACCACCCACATAAGTCCCCAGCTGAACTCCAAAGGCCTGCATGGTCCTCTGCAACCCACTCAATGCTCCTTCCCACTCCACTGAAACCTTCCCTTGTGGGCACCTCTGCACCGTCATTGCAGATCTTCTGCTGCTCTGCTCCCCACTGGACTCTGACTCACCATCCTCCCACCCTCTTATCCTCTGAGTCTGCCTAGCACCCTCCCTCTCACCAGGGCAAGGATGAGTTTCCTGTCAGCTCAGCTAGGAGGTACAGCTCATATTCAATCAAGCCCTATACGTGGCTGTGATGAACATGGTAAGATAAGAGGCTTAGGATATAGCTCAGTGCATAACGTGCTTGCTCACAAACAAACACAGATGTTTATTTCTCTAGAAAAAGTGTGTTCCGACTTTAGTGCGTAGTCTCCTTTCCTCAGCCCCCATCCACCTCTGTCTGGTTGGTATCTCTACTACCTTCACTCAAAAGGGTGACTATTCGCATCCTTTGGGGCCCTAGAGTTGGGGTGGGAAGAGACTGATGCTCACTTGCTGCCAAGGGGAACGTGGTCCAGTGTTGTGAGAGGTATCTAGTTTCCAAGAAAGACAAGAAATCTGTTCTGTGAGATTTCTCCATTTAAAAATATTTTTAAATGTTTTAAAAGAACTAGTCAGGCCCAACAAAATCTGTCTGCAAGCCAGATTCGGCCCTGGGGCTGCCAGCAAACAAGCTCCAAGTCCCACTATTCTGTAAATATTTTTTTTTTTTTAAAGATTTTATTTATTATGTATACAATGTTCTGTCTGCAGGTATACCTACAGGCCAGAAGAGGACACCAGATTTCATTATAGATGGTTGTGAGCCACCATGTGGTTGCTGGGAATTGAACTCAGGACCTCTGGAAAAGCAGTCAGTGCTCTTACCCTCTGAGCCATCTCTCCAGCCCTATTCTGTAAATATTTAATAGTCTCCATTCCCTGCTGTTTCCCCACCCCCCCAGCCTTGAAAGTGTTGAGAGCAAAGAATGTAACTGAGACTCTCCTACAGCCAACTTGGGGTAGCACAAATGACCTAAAGAGGTGGCAGCAGGGGATCGCGCACTTAGCTCTCAACTGCTTCTCCCCCTGGCCAAACACCTTTCTTTATCTGCCTCCCCTCATCACATAAGTGCCGCCCACAGTTCTGTAGCTGCCTTCAGGATGCCACATGTAAACCGAGCCTCTCAGCCCCACCATGCACCCCACTGCTCAGAACCTGTGCTCAAAGGGTGATAGTAGAGTTGGTTCTCACAGTCAGGTGGGCTGGGATCCAGTCCCAGCTTCCTCACTCAACGATCAGCCACGCCCTAAACCTTTTAGAGCCTCAGTTTCCCCCCTAGTGAATGTGTAATAATTTTCATGACTCTTCATGAAGTCACATTCCATCCTGAGGACAACTTGCTGCCCATGGTGGTCAATAACAGAGAGCAGAGCATCATGGAGCCTGTGCTGTCCCTGTGATGACAGAGAAAGGGACACACACAAACACACACACACAAAAGCCCCCTTGTTGATTTTTCTTTGTTTTAATTGCATTTTTAGTTATTTATTGTGTGTTTGTTTGTGTGTGTATGTAGACATACACATGCCACAGTGCGTGTGTGGAGGTCAGAGGACAACCTGTGAGAGTCAGTTTTCTCCATCCACCAGGTGTGATCCAGGAACCCAACTCAGGTGGTCAGGCTTGGCGGCAAGTGCCTTTATCCACTGAGCCATCTTACGGGCCCCACATGTTTGTCCTTCTGCTCTGAATCTCAGCTACAAATCCAGGCAGGCTCCAAGCCAGAAGCACTGTTTCTTCTCTTCCTGTCATTGCTACCCATCCCTCTCTACAGCCTTTCCTCTCAAGTCTAGAAGACATTTTTTTTTGAGACAATGTCTCTCGTGTACCCCAGACTGGCCTCAAATGGGGGTACATGATAGTGTCTCATGTACCCCAGGTTGGCTTCAGCTCCCAATGTAGCTGAGGATGGCCTTGAACATATGATCCTCCATGTGTTCTAATTTGTTTTCTGTTGTTGTGATACACATCATGAAAATGATGAAAAGCAATTTAGAGAGAAAAGAGTTTATTTCATCTTACAGATTAAAGTTCATCATGGAAGGAAGCCAAGGCAAGAACTGAAGACAAGAGCTTGAAGTAACAATGACAAAAGAGCTCTCCCTACTAGCTTCTCCCTGAGTCATGCCCAGCTGTTTCTTAAACATCCAGGCAGACCTGCCTAGGGATGGTGCTGCCCACAGTGGGCTGGACCCTTTCATATCAGTTAGAAATCAAGAAACTGTCCCACAGACATGCCTACAGGCCAATCTGATAAAGGCAGTTCCTCAACTGAGGTTCCCTCTTCCCAGGTGTCAAGTTGATAACCAAGATTAGCCACCTCACCAAGGCTCTACCTCCCAAATGCTAAGATTACAGGTGCATGTCATCATAGCCAGTTTATGCAATGTTTGAGACTGAACCCAGGGTTTCATGCATGCTAGACAAGCCTTCTACCAACTTTGCTACAGCCCTCACCCCTGTGTATGTGTGTTTGTGTGTGTGTGTGTGTAGCCAAGGATACACAGAGAAACCCTGTCTCAAAATATATATATATATATATTTTGTGTATATATATATATATATATATATATATATATAGACGCAATAAACAGGGACAAATGTCCTGTGGTATGAGTTTTGTTAAAAAAAAAAAAAGAAAGAAAGAAAGAAAAGCAGTTATAAGAATGTTTGTTAGGCCGGGCGGTGGTGGCGCACGCCTTTAATCCCAGCACTTGGGAGGCAGAGGCAGGCGGATCTTTGTGAGTTCGAGGCCAGCCTGGTCTACAAAGCGAGTCCAGGACAGCCAGAGATATTCAGAGAAACCCTGTCTCGAAAAACAAAAAAACAAAACAAAAAAAAAGAATGTTTGTTTTTGTTTAATCCCAGGTGTGAGCTGCTTCAGTGAGGACACAGGTGTAAAGTTTTAACTGCCTCATGAGCTAGTAGGGGTGTGACTTAGCCAGCTGAGCAAGTTTAACTCAGAGGACTTGAGAAAGGGATAAAAAGCCAGAACCCTGAGGAGAAAGGGGGACTACAAAGAAGAAAGTGGGATGCTACAAAGAAAAAGGAGGTTGCTGCTCTCCCTGCTGCTGGTTCTTCCTGCTTCCTAGTTTGCTGGACTTCTGGATACTGTGACTACTGAGATTGCTTTTGCCCCCAAAGAACCCTATGACTCTAATCAGCCAGAAGTAGCTCAAAGAAATCTACATCCCTTCTCCCTCTAACTTTTCTAACCTAAATAGTGTTGGGGGGTTGGGAGGAACAAAGGGTAGAAGGGAAATAGTAGAAATAAGTATATGGAAAAATAAATAAAAGTCACTTTCTACAATGACCCCTCTCAAAGGAACTAATTTTATTTTATTTATTTTGAAGGTCTGAGCCGTGGAGCCCAGGAAGCAGGCAGATCAGGCTTTAAGAGGAGAAAGAGACATCCCTCTGGCTCCCCGTGAAGCCATGCTTTTTTCTGTCTGTACTGAAGACAAGAGACCCAGGGTGCATTCGTGATGCCATCGGAGAGGCACACTCAGGTTAGCACCACTGGCCATTTCAGAGGTGTGACTTTCGGGAGAATGACCTCAGCAAAAGGAGCCTGGGAAGTAATGGCTTCCAGGATCTGGAACTCACTAATGGCAAACAGAGGACAATGGCCACAGGGGTTGAAAGAACACCAACCCTGACACCCTGGCCAGGTGATCCCTGAGTACGAGTCACTTGTGAGGGTCCACAACGTGAACAAACTAAAGGGTAATGCTTAAGAATGAGTGTTCGGCCGGGCGGTGGTGGCGCACGCCTTTAATCCCAGCACTTGGGAGGCAGAGGCAGGCGGATCTTTGTGAGTTCGAGGCCAGCCTGGCCTACAAAGCGAGTCCAGGACAGCCAGAGATATTCAGAGAAACCCTGTCTTGAAAAACCAAAAAAAAAAAAACAACAAAAAAAAAAGAATGAGTGTTCGATCCCAAAGCCAGGGCACAAACATACCCCTCTTCACATTTCCAAATAAAATTTATACAAATCCAAACTAAGTGGAAAATTGAACTAAAAGGAGAAGGTATGTAGGCCAGCTCCTGCCCAAGACATTAACAGCAATGTGTACACACACACACACACACACACACACACACACACACACACACGTACTTAGTCTTAAAAACTCCAATATGCCCTGGTGTCCTCTTGCCATTTTCTGGTGGTACAGGGACTGTACACAATATTACAGAGCCTGTCCCTGGAAAAGTGAAGCAGAAAGGACTACGGCATCATAAGGATCAGACCCATGGAAAATACACAGAGAAATTTCAGGTATGTCTCCACCTTGTCCCTGTTTGAGCTACACTTCCCTGGACCCACTTAGCTTCACACGATCATAGTGGGACTGTGGTGGGCAGTGCAGATAGCTCTTAGTTACTGGGCTGTTGATGTTGATTTTGTTTGTTTGTTTTCAATTCTAGAAGACAAGTGTGCATTTCCTTGTGGCTGCATTGTAGAGCCTGACTGAATCCATATTGAAAAAAGATTCCATTTTGTATTAAGTTTGACTCAGAGCTGACCTCCAGTTCCACAAGAACAACAAAATGTACCCGACCTTGTATTCCAGGGGTGTTCCTTCGTCATCACCATACAGCTCACTCTGAGAAAGCACCCAAAAAGTCTAAGCAAACTTTCTGGTGGTCAAGCTGACTTTAGCCGGTTAGTCAGTAACAATGAGCCAATCAGAAATGGACATGACTAGCTACCCAAATGTCATCCAATCATATGATAAAGAACCTGCTTCTTTGTCTGAGTCTCTATATAAACTTTGTACTTTTGGGTCTGGGGGCTCTCAGCTCGAACTGCTGTGTCAGTGAGTATTGGGAGTCCAAGCTCTGAGCTTGAATAAACAACCCTCATGTATTTACATCGGAGTTGGCTCCTGGGTGGTCTTTGGGGTCTCGAGAACCGGGCAGAACAGCATGAGGTAGAATGTTCTAGAAAGTATTAGAAGATGTTTAAGATATGATAGCAGCTGTATTGGTACACTTTTCATAACTTGCCTCCTTCTGGGGACTCAGCATAGGCTGTCCATGGCCACAGTGTTCTCATTCCCTTTGGCCCTCCTCCTTTCCTCAGTAGTTCCAGGCAAGTAATCTGCCATTGAGTTACTCCCCAACCCTCATCTCTTTACATAAAACCTGTTTACTTCCTCTCCCACTGCATTTGCTTCAGCTTTCCATTCTTGTTGGTTTCTCTTGCTACTTAAGATTTCCTTTAATCCTTTTCACAAGTTGGAAGCTTAGCTGAGTGGGGTCTTGCCCTGAAGGCACTACTCCTTTTATTCTATTTTGAATCAGGCCTTCCATTTTATTTTATTAATCTTATTAATATTATTATTTTAATAAATATTTTATCTCCTTGAGCACATGACTTGGTTTCATCATTATGTTCTCTTTTTCTCCTCAAACTGTACATTTTATGTTTCTTTTTACCCTACCTACTCCTTTTCACTCTTTTACATAAGAGTGGTCACTAATAATGTGACATTGTCAATACTAGGCTGTCTTGAAATCTCTGCCAATGACATTAATCTAAAACTTTTCAATTTATCTTTAGGACAAAGTCATAAAGCAGCCACATTCTTTGCCAAAAATATTACAAGAATAATCTCTAGGCCACTTACTAATAATTTTTCCACTCTGAAATTTCTTGAGTTTGGCCCCTACAGACCACATCATCCTCAGTATCACTGCCTTCCCTGCTCCTCCTAGTATGGCCCATTAAGTGCTGCTTAAAGCATCCAATTGCTTTTCTAGAACAAAGTCCCAGATTGTTCTGTATTTCTCCAGACAAAAGTATGGCCAAAATTATTACAACAATACCCTACTTCTGGTACCAACTTCTGTTTTAGCTATTGTGCTATTGTTTTTGAAAAAACACCATGACCACAGATGGGCTGGAGAGATGGCTCAGCAGTTAAGAGCACTGGCTGTTCTTCCAAAGGACTCAGGTTCAAATCCCAGCACCATATGGCAGGTCACAGCTGTCTGTAATGGCCGGGCTATTTGTGGTGGTGCATGCCTTTAATCCCAACACTCAGGAGGCTGAGGCAAGTGGATCTCTGTGAGTTCAAGGCCAACCTGGTCTACAAAGTGAGTCCAGCACAGCCAAGGATACACAGAGAAACCCTGTCTTGAAAAACAAAACAAAAAAGGCATGACCACAAATACTCTTACAAAAGAATTTAATTGGGGGCTGGCTTTCAGTTTCACAGGGTTAGTCAGTCCATTATCATCATGATGTGGAGCATGGTGGCAGGCAGGCAGACATAGTGCAGGAGAAGTGACTTAGAGGTTTACATCCTGATCTGCAAGCAGCGAGTGGGGGGAGGTTGAGACTGGGCCTGATGTGGGCCTTCGAAACCTCAAAGCCTACCCCCAGCAGCACACCTTCTCTATCAAGGCTATACTACCTAATCCTTCTTAAATAGTTCCACTCCCTGTTGACAAAGCATTCAAATATGTGAGCCTATGGGGACCATTCTCATTCAAACCACCAGCCACACCCAGTCTTAATTTTACAGGGTCATGTATGTTACAATGTATATCCCTTTCTTTAATTTGCTGAATAACATCTGTTGTATGGATATATTTATTGTATATTTTCTGTTCACTCATTAGATGTTGGACATTTAGATGGCTTCTATTTGGCAGTTTGTGACTAATGCTGTCATATATAGTATTAGTATATATATATATATATATATATATATATATATATAATATGTTTGTTTGTTTGTTTTTAAAGACAACCCTGACTGGTCTGGAACTCTCTTTATAGATCAGGCTGGCCTTGAACTCACAGTGATCCTCACCCCTGTGCCTTCAGAGGTCTGGGATTAAAGTCATGCACCACCACACCTAGCTTCATGTACAGGTTTTCATGTGAACATACATTTCTGTGTGTCTGGGGTATACCTAGGGATAGAATTATGGGATCATGTGAGTACTGTGTCTAAGCTTTGAGGAGCTACCAGGCTTTTTTCCAAAGTGATTGGTCAATTTTACATTCTCACTAATAGCATAGACATTTCAGCTTCTCTCCATCTCATCCCTACAAATCTTAGAGTGCAGATTTGACTGACAGCTCATCTCTTCATAGATACTGCTGCAATTCACTGATTAACTCATGGATCTTCCATCTGCCTTGGGCCAGATACCTGCTCCCCCTGAAACCACCTTCATATAACAACAGAATAGAGCTCACTAACTTTTACCTGTGGACTAATGTCCACACTTGGGCCAATATGTCCTCCCAAGAATTCCCATTAACCTCCCTGCCCTCTCTCTATTCCCACACTTCCCTATCTCTGGACTCCAGTTCAGACATGATCACAGTTTCCATTGAAGCCACCAGTATGCTATTCTTTGATCATCCCAACAGGCTTTCCTGTCTTAGAGTCCCAGAGAACAAGGGCTAGGATCTAGAGTTTCTAGACAGTAGACAGACATATCATCCTCCTCAGCAACTGGCTTTGCTCACTCATTGGGTGGTATTGGAGATGGATGGGTGTTGTATTAAGCCTGGGGACTTGTGTCTCCAGGTGAAAAGAGCTGAGACCCAGGGCGGCCCTTATGCCTATGAAAATAAAGACACTGAGACCTTCTAACATTTCAATGCTTAGACCTTAGCTGTCCAGACTCTCAACTAGTTCACCTAAGTTACCCCACCACCTAGTCCCAACCAGCCACATGGCTTGCTGTACTTTCTGAGCCCACAGTCACCTCTGTCTCCTTCTGTGTCTCCTGGCAAAAAGAGCATCCTCTGTCTCATCCCAGAGATTCTTCCTCCCAGAAAATCCTGCCTTTCTGTTCTCTCTCTGCCCAGCTAATTGGCCATCAACAACTTTTATTTCCAATCAGAGAATGCCTCAGATAGGGCAGTAACCAGATCTCAGAGCATTGAAATCACTACCTGAAAACTGCATAAGACCTTTCTCCAACAGATGGGCTTCATCAACCTGTCAGAAAATTCGAATACTACTTTTCACCTGGAAAATGAGTGTCTACTTGTTTTCTATTTTGAACACTATTTTCAAATTCATACATCCTTTAACTTAATCATACACTTCCCACCCACCCCCCCCATTAGCCTGGCATAGTGGCACACAACTTAATCCCTTCAGAAGGCAGAGGCAGGTGTATTTCTGTGAGTTCATGGCAAGCCTGGTCTACAGAGTGAGTTCCAGGACAGCCAAGGATACACAATGGGACCTGAGACTCTGTCTCAAATAAAAGAAAAATTTCCCCTTTTTCTTTTTAAGATGTATTTTATCTTTATGTGTGTGTCTATATGTGCACATGTGTGTGGGTGTCCATGTTGGTCAGAAGAGGGCATTGGATACCATGGAGCTGGAGTTACAGATAGTTGTGAGCTGCCTGAGATGGGTTCTGGGAACCAAACTCAGGTCCTCTGCAAAAGCATCAATCTGCCCTTAATCACTGAGTCACCTCTGTGTCAGCCCCTGAATAATGAAAGTTCCAAGATGACTTTATACCCACCTATATTAGTCAGGGTTCTTTAGAGAAACAGAACTAATAGAATGAATCTATGTATATTAAATGGGGGTATGGCTTACAGGCTGTAGTCTGGCTAGTTGAACAATGACTTTCTCCTAATGGAATGGCCAAGAATCCAATAGTTGCTCAGTCCACTACACTGGATGTCTCAGTTGGTCTTCAGTATAACTGGGAATCCTGAAAGATGTAGGTTCTAATATGAGTGAAGAAATGGCTTAGCAGCAGTATAGATGAGCTTTCTGGTGAGAGTGAGTGCAAGCAGGCAAAAAGCCAACGTTTCCATCTCCCATATTCTTTTATGTAAGCTGCCACCAGAAGGTGTGGCCTAGACTTAAGGAGAGTCTTCTGACATCAAATGATCTAATCCAGAATAATCACTCACATATGTTGTCTTAGTTACTTTTCTATTGCTATGACAAAACACCATAATAAAGACAACTAATAAAAAGCATTTAATTTGGGGCTCATGGTTCTAGGTGGTTAGAATTAATGCCTATTATGACAGGGAGCATGGCAGCAGGCAGGCAGTGTCATTGATATTCTCTCTCACAGAGAGGGAGAGAGAGAAGAGAAAGAGAGCTAACTGGGAATAGCATGTGTTTCTGAAACCTCAAAGCCCACCCTCATTGACACACCTCCTCCAATAAGACCACAGCTCCTAATCTTTCCCAAACAGTTCCATCAACGGGGGACCAACTATTCAAGTAGATCAGGTTTGGGGGCCATGTGCATTCAAGCCACCACAGGTGTGCTCAGCTACCTGAGTTTTATATGATTCCAGACATAATCAAGTTAGCCATCATACTATCCTCTGACATAAAAGCAGCTGGCATAATTTAAATGTGTCTCCCAGTACATTCCTAGAAACATTGTTTTGTTTTTTTTTTTGGTGAGAATTTTAGTTAATTATCAAGTTACAAAAATCCTTCAGCAAAAACAAAGCAAACCTAAAAAGATGATTGCCTGTGGGGGTCCCTACAAATGCTACAGATCGCAGAGGAATGATCTGCATGAGGCAAAAAGGAATCCAGGTCAACATGACTGAGTTGGTGTGGGCTCAAACTTCTAGAATCTGACCCTGAGCAGTTTATTTTTGACATATTTAAGGCCAGTATAACTTTGGGAAAAAGTTTCCTCATGACCATTATCACAACAAAGCTTAAGGCAGAGCACATCAAAGTCCTTCACTAAGTGCATGTCTTTTGCAAAGCATTTATGACTGCTTCCATAAGAATGGGTCCTATTGACCGAAAAACAATACTCAAGATAGAGGTCTAGGGAGGAATGGTCTGGAGTAAGTACAATAATATAATATAAAAAAGTAGACTCTTTTTCAAAGTACATGAATCTCTCATAAGATTGGGTTCTATTGAGTGAGAAACAGTGCTCAGGAGTCTGGATAAATAACAGTCTGGGGGATTTGAGTGAGGCCTGGCTCTACAGAGAGCAGAAGATCACCAGGTTATTAACTACATCCAATGCCAGCTTTCTGGGCAGAAACAGGTGTAAATCCCTTCCCTTGAAGAGAAAAGTCTACGAGCTTAATGTTCCTGGTTTCCCCAGTGCTAGTTGTGAGTAGTACTATTGTCCTAAATATATACATATTAAAGATTTAAAATGTAAAGCTATCAAAAGCATAGTGTCTCCTCCACTTTGATATTTTTGCTTATTGTGTTTAACTTTAATAATCAAGATATCAGAAAACAATTGTAAAATAAATGAAGCTGAGTGTGGTGGCTCCTTCCTAAAAAAAAAAAAAAGAGCAGGTAGATTGGGCTTTTGAAGCCTTTAATCCCAGCCTACAGGAAGCAAAGACAGGTGGATCTCTATGAGTCTGAGGCTGGTGTGGTCTACATAGCAAGTTCTAAGACAGCTAGGATTACATGTGAGAAATACTGTTGAATAAAAATAAATAAATCAAAACACAGCAAAAATAAATGAAATATCTTTACCATTTTATGGACAATTTTAAAGAAGCTGGGATGACAGAAAGGGTACATAAGAGATGCTAACAAGGACTTGTGTCCCTAAATTAACATCAATTATTATAAAAGAGAAATGGCTGCCTTTGTATAACTCTAATCTTTCTGTCATCCTCTGGCACTAAGAAAGAAAAAAATTCAAATAGCTAAGGTTTTATCAAAGCTATTTGAAGGCTTGAAGTCTTCGGGGGACTGATTTAGGAACATAAATTAAGGCTCCCTGTGACCTTTATCAACCTTGACTGCTAAGTTAGGCCCTGAAGTCCTGAGAGTCCTGCCATCCATGCAGCATCTATGGGAGCTCACTGTGTGGTTTCAGGAAGCTGGTTTCCCCTCAGGTGCATGAAATCTCTTTAGTTCTGTGAGTCTCATTAAAGAACTACAATCATCAAGATCAGAGGCTGAGGATTGCCATGCACTGGCCAGTAGGGGGCGAATCCGGCCTGTGCCTTCCATTCCCACCTTACCCCTGTGATGGTGGGCTCTGTTTTAGATGAGTCACCAAAACATTTTGTATTTTTCACAATGGAGGTGACACAGGAGCAAGGACACGGACCTTCCTGGAATACCAAGCAGAGGAAGCAAGCAAGGGTGTGGTGCCAACCTGTCAACCCATCGGAGCCCAGTCAGGCACAATTCACTCTTTAAGTCCGTGAGTAAACCATCCTTACAGGAATGAAAAGAGATAGCCGTGTTCCTTTAGCTATCACACTGACACAATGCCTCCTGTCCCCAGGTAGATTTTCTCAGGGATCTCATGCTGGGAAAAGGAAAAGGCTGAAACATGGTGCCAACCAGAGGGGGGACTTGTCTTCTGGAAGGAAATTTCACACAGTATTGACAAACTGTCAGACCACCTTGCAGGTGAGATTGAAGCTGAGACAATAATGATGGTAGAACATGGATAGCACTGCTTAGCCATGGATAGCTCTAGCTCCCGCTTTAAACTGTCACCTGATGTCAGGACCCCTGAAGACAGACTTCCTAGGGAAGCTACTGGACCTCTTTGTTCCATTTACCGTGGTGGCCACATTGACTAAATTTCCCCTTTTCTGCTTTTCACCGTTATTTTGCTTCTTTAAATGGCCAGCTTAGGACTGGTGACTAAACCCGGCTTATTTGAGCTTCCAGGGAACAGTAACAACAAGACACAGTCATTTTCTAAAACCAGTGAGATGAATGGATTAGAAATAATCTAATCCACAGGCTGATGGGAGTTCCATTCTAAAAACAGAAACTGGCCACACCCCTCCTGAGACATGGGGTGCAGTCATACCTTGGACAGGTTTTCCAGCAAAGCAAGTCAGACTTTGGGAGAAAAGGTGAATGTTCTCAGAACTCTAGCTCCATCCATATTCTTTTCTAAGGAACAGGATCAAAACAGAAGAAATATGACTCCTATGAGACATCACAATTTCCCCCTAGGATGAGAAAGAAAAAAAAATTAAGGATTGGATGAGTTTCTTAGATAAGTAGAGAGAACAGAGACCACAGACATACACGTGCAGACACACACCCCTCCACAGACACACACATGCAGACACACACCCCTCAGAGCTCTGGTGATGGTGGTAAGGAAGAGAAATGAGGATGCCATCACCATTCAGCCTCTGGGGACTAATGATGTCTTCTTCCTAGCAGAAGGGAGACAACTGGGCAGAGAAGAAACTCCATCAACATCACAGTGTGGCCCTGAGCCTGTATCTGAAAGACCGTAGAAAATACTGAGATATAACCCCTAACAACACACTGGCAGATCAGCCCTGTAATGAAAAACAACCAGTGGTTAGAGAGATGGCTCACAGGTTGAGAGCATTTACTGCACTTGCAGAGGACCTGGGTTTGGTTCCCAGCACCCACATGGGAGCTAACAACCATCTGTAGCTTCAGTTCCAGGGGATCTGATGCCCTCTTCTGGCCTTCAAGGTACCAGGCATCCATATGGTGCGCATAAACTCATTCAGGCACAGATACACAAATAAACAAACAAATATATTTTTTAAAAGCCAGAAAAAGTGACCAAATACACAAAGCCATGTTTGAAGGTGAACTCCCAACTGGTGAGGATTTGAGGACAAGGCACTAGAGAGAGGGCTTAGTAGAACTTTGTGTGTTGAGGGCATTTGCCTATCTGAAGAGGCAGGTGGAAAAGTTTCCAGGGCTTCAAGCTGTGGATTGCGACCCCTTTGGGGGTCACATATCAGATATCCTGTGTATCAGATATTTACATTTTGATTCACAACAGTAGCAATATTACAGTTATAAAGTAGCAACAAAAATAATTTTATGGTTGAGGGTCACTACAACATGAGAAACTGTATTAAAGGGTATTCCACTGGGGCTTCCAAAGGGCCTGTTAGAAAACCAAGTATGAACACAGAAACCTCACCAACATAGCAGCCTGGGTTCCAATCAGCATCATTTTTGATGCAATCAAGACTAGGCTTCTCTATCTCAGTGCCACCACACTGACAATGCCCTTATCAAAGCACAGATAGTTTTTCTGTAGATTGTCCTTTGTGCTGAGACTTAACAGTATCCCCAGCCTCAAGCCACTAGATGCCAGTTGCAAGTCCCCTTCCTTAAGTCAATCTGACTCCAGACATTGCCAAATGTGTATCCCCTGCCAGGCAAAATGGCCTCTTAAACGCAAAGCCATGTCACCAGTCCTGTAGGTCTCCTAAAGACTGAGTCTGGTATGTAGTCTAGGCCAGCCTTGACCTCTCATGGCCATCTGCCTTAACCTCCTGAGTGCTGGGATTACAGGTGTGTGCTGCTGGGCCTGGCGTTCAGACATTCCATTTTTTACTTCCTCCAGAAAGTATCCTGGTGCTCTGTAAGATCTACCTGCACTTTTGGGACAGGTGCTGTTTGTTTTGGCAAAGACTAGTCCAACAGGCAGAAGGGAGAGCCTTACTAACCTGGGAGTCTCGAGCACAGCTTTATTCCTCCGCCTTTGCCAGGGAAGTGTAACCAGGGCGTCCAGATTTAGAAGTCCTGTGGCTTCAGGGCAGTTTCCACACTGGAAGATAATAAAACTGAATATTGAATTACTGTCCCTGCTTGCTTCCCAGAAGTAGTCCAGAATACAGGAGTGGGGACTCTTCAGCTGATTACCCAGGTATCTTTGATGCCTATTATATGACGGGCATTACTCTAATTCTGTGAACAAATAGGAAGTATAAGACTGGGAAGTCGAGATGGATAAGACTTACCCTTTGTAGTCAGAAAGTTCTCTCAGCTATGATATGATGGGGAGATGTGTCTGTACAACAATAAAAGTCTGTACAGCACTTCAAAGTCAACAGAGAAGCCTCAACACTACAGAACATGATTGGTTAATAAAGGGCAGATGTAATTGGGACTTTAGGAGACGTTTGAAGGAGGGAGGGAAAAGAAGAAAAGGAAAGCAAGGAGGACTAGGGGAATCTAGTTAAGACTTTGAGGTTGGGGAACAGGAGCGGCTGCAGAGCAGCCATATTGAGCAAAAAACTTTCAGGTATATGTCTGGGAGATTTTCATTGAGACGTTGTCATGGAGTGCCTACTCTGTACCAGGCTCTGTACTTGAAACTAGAAATGAACAAAACTCAACTCTGGCCAGGCAAGGTAGTGCATAGCCTGTAATTCCAGAACTTGGAAGGCAGAAGTAGGAGGATCACAGCAAGTTGGAGGACAGCATGGTCTCTATAGTGAGTTTCAGGCCACCCAGTGCTTAGATCCTGTGTCAAAAACTCAAAACCAGAGCCGGGCGGTGGTGGCGCACGCCTTTAATCCCAGCACTTGGGAGGCAGAGGCAGGCGGATCTTTGCGAGTTCAAGGCCAGCCTGGTCTACAAAGCGATTCCAGGACAGCCAGAGATATTCAGAGAAACCCTGTCTCAAAAAACCAAAAAAAAAAAACAAAACAAAACTCAAAACCAGGGCTGGAGAGATGACTCAGCAGTTAAGAGCATTGGCTGCTCTTTCAGAGGACCCTGGTTCAATTCCCAGCACTCACATGGAAGCTCACAACTGTCTGTAACTCCAGTTCTAGAGGATCTGATGCCCTCACACAGACATACAGGCAGACAAAAACAGCAGTGCACATAAAAATAATAAATAAATAAAATAATCGAAACAAGGGGCTGGAGAGATGGCTCATATGGTTAATAGCACTGAGCGCTCTTCCAGAGGTCCTGAGTTCAATTACTAGCACCCACATGGTGACTCACAACCACCTGTAATGAGGTCTGATACCCTCTTCTGATGTGTGTGAAGACAGAGCATTCACATATTTTAAACAAATACTTTTTAAAAATCATTAAAATAACAACAAAGCCCTCAAAATCAGAAAACACACGAAGTGAGCACTTCAGTCCAGACAGAAGCACCTCCATGCTCTGTGCCCTCCTGGATCCTGAAGAAATACTTGCAAGGTCTTGGCCGCCAGACCCAACCTGAGGGAGGAGGGAGTTGAGACTTGGTTCTTTTGGCACAGGAACAAACATAAGCAGAAGGAGAAGCGTAAGCGCAAGCCTCGCCCTACTAGCTAGCAGATGCTCACTGAACCAAAAAACCACCCAGGAGTACAGGAAACCGCCCTACCCTGTCTAGCCGCCTGTGCCTCCACCACTAGGTTCCTTATGCCCAGGTCTACAACAAGAATGGAGAACCAGCCATGCACGGCAGTCCTCCCAGGACACCACTGCCCCCGGTCTCGTCACAGGTCTGGAAGCACATGCTCTCCACCTTGACATCTGGTTAATAAAGCCAAGATGGCATGTCACAGGATTCCTGAACCTACAGGGAAGGTGTCCTGTAGACCCTGCAGGGCCAGGTCTGACTTGCTAAATCTGCAGCTTTCTATTTTCTGAAAGGGCTCATGATCCAGGTTGGCCTTCAAGTCCCTGTAGCTGAAGATGATGAAGATGATGACCTAGTCCCTCTGTCAGTAACATACCCATTTTAGGATTTTGTCCTATTTTATGGTTGTTGTGTTTCTGGTCTGGGATTTGGAGAATCTCCCTTCTAGATACTGGGCTGCCCAACCAGTGTTGTGAGATTTTGGGTTATTTTGGTTTCCTTATTCCTGTGTGAGATTTGTTTTCCATTTAACATTCAGTTTTGTTTGGGTTTGTTTGTTTGTTTGTTTTCCCTTCTTTGAAACAGTTTCATGTATCATCTTGCCCTGGAATTAGCTGCTTTTGTTTACTAATGCTTTTCAACTTGGTCGTTAGGGACATGTTGGGTTTTCATTTCTTTTTTCTTTTCTTTTTTTGATTTTTCAAACAGGGTTTCTCTGTGTAGCCCTGGCTGTCATGGAACTCACTCTGTAGACCAGGCTGGCCTTGAACTCACAGAGATCCACCTGGCTCTGCCTCCCAAGTGCTGGGATTAAAGGGGTGTGCCACCATACCTGGCTGGGTTTTCATTTCTAACAGTGATAGATTAATAATAAAATTATTCATAGAAACTAAGAAAGAAATCAAAACCAAACCACCAAACAACAAACTTAAAATAGCCAATAAATAGCAGTAACAAAGCAAATGCACACACCCCTTCCCAATCCTTCCCCTGAGTCTCTATGGAGTGTGTCTAGTAGGGTAGGTTGCAAACAGGTAATTGCTTCCAAGGGGCAGCACTCTATAGGGAGGTGTTGGTATAGCTGAAGCACAAAGCATATGGGAAACAGTTGTGTGTCTGTGTGTGTCTGTGTGTGTGTGTGTGTGTGTGTGTGTGTGTGTGTGTGTGTGTGTGT
>CAJQZJ010004755.1:10991595-11026271 GCA_907164525.1 Lophiomys imhausi | reverse complement strand
GTGTGTGTGTGTGTGTGTGTGTGTGTGTGTGTGTGTGTGTGTGTGTGCTTGTGCACGCACATGCACGTGTCCTATGGCCCCCATATTCCATGTTACTGTGTTACATAATTAATATGTCAGTCAGGTTACATGAGAACCACATTATGCCCTAAAGCTCAAGGAATGGCTGTTGGTAAAATTTAATTGTTAAAAAGAGCACCCAAGAGCCTCTTCATTAGAGAAGTGCTGTGTCCCACAGGTAAACACATTAAGTAAGACCCTGTCTCTGGGGACTCGAGAGATAGCCCAGTGGTTTAAGAGTCTCTGCTGCTCTTGCAGAGGACATGGCTTTCCTTCCACACTGAGGCTCACAGCTTTCTGTAACTCCAGATCCAGGGGATCCAGTGCCTTTGTCCAGCCTCTGCAGGCACTTATAGTTACGTGTCCACACTCCTAGACAAAATTAAGAAATCTTTTAAAACAACAACAAAAAAACCCTACTGTCCTCACTAAATTAGGGGTCAAAGAGGACTGGACATGCAGTGTATGGTCAGTAGGATGGACACTGAGCCCTGAGGTCAAGCTTGGGGCTGTGGAAGTCCCTTGCTAGTATCGTACTGTCCTTAGAATCTCATTGCTTGTGAAGCCCAGACTGACACCTGGCCTGACAGATGGCCATGGCTCAGCCTGGGATGCTGCTCAATGAGACTACGTCTTTGCTGTGATATTTTGAGCCTCTAAAATTTTCCCTTGTCCACTAGTGCTCTATTTTGTATTTTCTTAAAACAAACAAACTTGTTTTTGTAAAAGCATAATCACTGTAGCCTCCCCCCTCCCCCCCAAAAATACATTGACTCCGTATAGCTGGAAAGAACTTTGGCGAACTGTGATTGGGTGGTCACTGTGATGTGCATATCAGCGTGCACAGAGGTGAAATGGCTTCCCCGCAGGCAATGGTAGGTGTCAGAATAAACCTGATCACTAACATGGACATATGACATTGTGGTTGGCTCACCATTGACCCTTTAGCTGAAAGAAAAACTTCAACTCAGCTTTGCAGATCCTCTGATCCTCTATGATCTGCCCACATGACTCAAATGGGACTGTTCTTCTATCTAGCCACTTTTTCTTTTTTTCTTTTTTTTTCGAGACAGGGTTGCTCTGTGTAACAGCTCTGGCTATCCTGGACTAGCTTTGTAGACCAGGCTGGCCTCGAACTCACAGAAATCCGCCTGCCTCTGCCTCCCAAGTGCTGGGATTAAAGGCGTGCACCGGCTTCTAGCTACTTTTCTATTGCTGTGAAATGTCACCAAGGCAACTTATAAAGAGAGCATTTAATTAGGAGCTTGCTTACAGTTTCAGAGAGTGAGTCCATGGCTATCATGGCAGAAGCAAGACAGCAAGCAGGCAGGCATGGTGCTGAAGCAGTAGCTGAAAGTTTATGCCTTATCTGAAAGTTGGAGGCAGATACACACACACACAGAGAGAGAGAGAGAGAGAGAGAGAGAGAGAGAGAGAGAGAGAGAGACTGGACCTGGGGTGGGCTTTTGAAATCTCAAAGCTCATCCCCTGTGACACACTCCCACAAGGCCACACTTCCTAATCCTTCCCAAACAGTTCCACCAACTAGGGACCAAGCACCAATTCCTATTCAGTTTAAATGAGGCCATTCTAATTTAAGCTGCTATACTTTGCCTCCCCATAGCACTTCTCAGGTGTGGCTAACTAGAGCCCCAATATCAGTTGTGTGGCTTTTGCTTCATCTAGAAGAAGTTGTCTTTTTCTGGAGCTCTTCATCTGATAGAATACTAGCCCAGAACACCTGATGATCATCATATAGAGAAAGTCTGTCACCAAAAAAGGCAACCAGAAGAAGACAGACACAAGAAGAGTGAACCTGATACCTAACCACGTGACTTGAACTCTTAGATCTAACTAGGGAGAAATGATATCATACCAGTTTGTTTTCTGTTGCTATAACAAAATGCATTAGGTATGGCACTTAAAGGTTTTGGAAACTAAAAGTCTGTTATCAGGCTGTACCACCACCAGTCTCCCACTCCAACCCTCTATCTCCACCACCTAGTTATGTCACAATGTGGTTAAGAAGCAGAAAGGGAAATAGTCACATGCAAAAATGGTGGTCTCACTTTATAATGATATGCTCTCACAATACTAACTTACTCTACAAGACCACCATTAATCTATCCTGAGATCGAGGGCAAAGACCCCATTATGGTAGGAGTTCATTAAAACCAATTGTGAGAATGTTTTTGTTTAATCCCAGGTGGGCTGCTTAAGACACAGGTATAAAGTATTAACAGTCTTGTGAGCTAGCAGGGGCCTGGGTTAACCAGATGAGCAAGTTTAACTCTGAGGACTTGGGAGAGAGGAATAAAAAGCCAGAGCCCTGAGGAGAAGGGGGCTACAAAGAGAAAAGAAAGGAGTTCCTCAAAGAAGTAAAAGAGAATGGGCTTTACAAAGAAGTAAGAGTAAAGAGGCTCTTTCAAGAAGTAGGAGAAAGGTCTACAAAGAAGAGAAAGGGCTACAAGGTAGAAAGCAGTTGCTGCCCTCCCAGTTGCTGGTGCTCCCTCAAACTGCTGCTTGTTCTTCCTGCTGCTGTCTCCTGGTTTGCTGGACTTCTAATGAGACTGGTATTACCCCAAAGAATCCAGCGACCCTAATCAGCAGGAAGTAGCGCAAAGAGACCTACGTCCCTTCTCCCTCTAACCTTCTTTCTCTCTCACCTAGGGTTGGAATGAGGGGTGGAAGGGAACGAGGGGTGGAAGGGAGAAGATGGTATTAAGTACAATAAATTAAGTGCAGTGAAAATAAAGCAAACATATATATTGGACAATTAAAAAAGCTTTGTGTACACTCCATGGCCTAAATGACCTTGGACTAGGCTCCCCTTCCTAAGGTTCCACTCACTTTCAACATGAACAAGAGAATCAAGCCTCCAGCTGGTTAAGCCATGCCCCTGCTAGCTCGCAAGACCGTTAATACTTTATACCTGTGTCTTAAGCAGCCCACCTGGGATTAAACAAAAGCATTCTTAAAACTTTGGAGGACAAACCACATCCCAAAACTATAACAGATGCCACTCCTCTGAGGGGAACTTTTTGTGGGGGAACACAGCCATGTGTTCTTTGCTTTATTTTATTTTATTTTTTTTTTTGGTTTTTCAAGACTGGGTTTCTCTGTGTAGCCCTGGCTGTCCTGGAGTCACTTTGTAGACCAGGCTGGCCTCGAACTCACAATGATCCGCCTGCCTCTGCCTCCCAAGTGCTGCGATTAAAGGCGTGCGCCACCACGCCTGGCTTTGCTTTGTGTTTCAGTTGAGGTGGAAGTTCCTGGAAGAAGGCATTTCTAATTCTCTTCCTTTGCTTTCTGACCCACAGAAGTGTTAAGCCTTGCTGAGTCTGTAACATAGTCCTCTCCTGCCCTTAGTCAATGCCACTGGTTGTAGAGTCTTGTAGGAGGATTCTGGCACTACGTGGGAGAGGCTGTGGAGGTTCTGTAACATAGAACACTTCTGAGACTGGGTCATTCTCAAATGCATCCTGTGAACCCAGTGCACTGGGACTGAGGCCTGGGCAAAGTGAGTCTTCCCTTATCAGCCTCTCTAGTTCCCACCTTCCTGGAAGGAAAGGAGCCACATTGACACCTGCTCTGGGATTTATTAGTTGTCCCAGATCTTGAGTGTGCCCAACTCCTCCCTTATACAGATTATGGCCAGCAGCATTAAGATATGTTTAAGTGTGGGCTAGACAGATGGCTCAGTAGTTAAGGGCATGTACTGCTCTTACAAAGAACCCAAGTTTGGTTCCCAGCATCCACACTGGGTGGCACACAACCACCTGTAGCTCCATCTCCAGGAGACCCGATGCCCTTTTTTCTGGTTTCTATGAGTGCACATACACACACACACACACACACACACACACACACACAAATCATTTTAAAAATATCTTTAAATGGCTCTCATCATTCTATGCCCTCTACTTCCAATTCTGCTGGAGTTCTTTTAGGATACAGATTTATCTGGCTGGCTGGTTCCCTGGAGCTATTTCTTGCAGAGCCACATTAGCAATCATGTGTAAGCATAGAGACAGGATGCTGAAGTAGGGCTGACCTCACAGAAGCTTGTTATAGACAGTGTGAGCTTGTCAAGATTAGACAACACTTAAACCTTCTCTCTCTTCTTCCTCTCTCCCCTCTCTTCTCTTTTTCTTTACCCATCTCTAGTGTTCCGCCCTCTCTCTACTCCCCTCACCCTTATAATGGACACTTCAATCTGTAGTCCACCTCAGGATTTGAGCCTGGCCAGTGCAATGCAACCCAGTTAGCCCAATAATTTATTTGGATGAGGAGACAAGTCATAGATCACTAGCCTCAAGTTACAGGCTGTGGCTATTTAGTGCTTCAGGATCAGGAAGTGGGGGCGATGTCTTGCTTAATAGGGGCTGTGGAAGGGGAGAATGGGCCATGAAGTACATCTTTGTATGCCTCTTCACTCATCCATCCAAAGCAACTGGCCCATGTGCTCAGCAGCCCGGAAGCTGCTCTCACCGAGTCCACAAACAACGTCTTTGTTATTGGACCAAATGGGCGGTATTCATTGCTTCCTGTGCACAAGGGTTCTGTGGTTCTCCAACTTGTTGACTCTTTCTTTGTAATTTCCATGCCTCCCTCTCCCCTCCTACTCTTTTGATGTTTCTTTCCAGGCTGTCTGTGAACTTTTCTTTTTCTCTGCTTCAAAGCCAGGCTTCCTCGACTGGGAGTTTTACTCTCTTCTCTGGGGTCTTTGGTTTGTTTGTTTGTTTTTTTTTTTTTTCTACTTCTTCCATTGGCAATCTCATTCTCTTGAATTACCTCAGCCTGCATTGTACTGCATTGTACTAACAGGTTACTCTACACATGGTTCTTTTCCTTCCTCCTCTTTTTTTTTTTTTTTTAATTAAGATTTATTTATTATGTATACAGTATTCTGTCTGCATGTATGCCTGCAGGCCAGAAGAGGGCACCGGATCATATTACAGATGGTTGTGAGTCACTGTGTGGTTGCTGGGAATTGAACTCAGGACCTCTGGAAGAGCAGACAGTGCTCTTAACCTCTGAGCCATCTCTCCAGCCCTCCTTCCTCCTTTTAACTTTGGTTTTTGTTTTTTTCATTTTTGTTTGTTTGTTTATTTTGATTTTTCGAGACAGGGTTTCTCTGTGTATCCCTGGCTGTCCTGGATTCACTTTTTAGACCAGGCTGACCTCGAATTCACAGAGATCTGCCTGCCTCTCCCTCCCAAGTGCTGGGATTAAAGTTCCGCACCACCACTGCCCAGTTCTGTTAGCTACCCTTAAGAATTTTATTATGTAGAATTTTGAACATATGCTGAAGAAAACAGAATATTGGGAGCTGGAAGTGTAGTTCAGTGGTAGATCATTTACCTAACAGGTACAAGGTCCTAAGTTCAAGCTCTGTCATGGCAAAACAATAAAGAAGGCAAAATATTAATTGTATATTACATATTATAGCATTATTATTCTCTCTCAGTCCCTATAATTACCAGCGATTTGGGCCAGTAAGGCCCCATTCTTATCCAAATCTACTCCCCCTCACATAATATTCTGAAACAAATGCAATATACCTGATCATTTTATTCATACATATTTCAATATAGATTCCTAAAAGTTAAGGAATAACTTAATAAAAAATAAAAAAAGTTAAGGAATAAGGGATAAGGAATAAAAATAATTCCTTAATATCATTAAAATTCAATGGCCAGATTTCCCATTGTTTGCATAGAGACGATATTCCTTTTGTATAGAAATATTTTAAATAAGAATGTTAAAATGCCAAACCAGGCAGTGGTACCACACTTCTTTAATCCCAGCACCCAGGAGACAGAGGCAGGTGGATCTTGGTAAGTTTGAGGCCAGCCTGGTCTACAGACCGAGTTCCTAGACAACCAGCGCAACACAGAGAAACCTTGTCTTGAAAAACATAAAAAACAACAAAAAGCCAACCAACCATGATTAAGCAAAATGATCTTACTTCTTCACCAGGTAAAAGCCTTCAATTTTCTGGGAATTGTTGAATAATTATTGAACTCTATAAGTTCTTACTATGACTCGGCCAGCCCCCCAGCAATAATCGAGACAGTGTCCTATGGATTTATTTGAACAGCTTTAGCACAATGACTGGACGATTGCCCCCGAAACTACTTCGCTGGACTAGTCTGGCTATTTCCTCCTGTCAATCAGTCATCCTGTCTGTGCTGCATCTGCTCCATCAGGCCACGCCCTCCTCCATCTCCTTTCTTTTCCCTCTCTTTCTCCCCCCTTTCCCTCTTCTCCCCTGCCTCTTTGTCCCCACTGCGGACTACCAGCCCAGGAACCAAAGCCCTCTCTGTTATAATTACCCTGCTTTCTGGTAAAAATGCTGAGTCCTCTGAGAGGTTTGTATGTTATGCTCCCTCTCCTAATGAGAATACCTGTGGCATTTCATAGATGAATACCACATTTGCTGCTGGGTCTCAATCAATACCATTCCTCCAATTAATCAGTCTTGAAAAAAAAACAAAAAACAAAAAACATCCTGTTCCTACCCTCCTGTCTGGACACCCATGCTCACCATGCTTGTAGAGAAAACAAACTACAGGCTCCTTTGTACTCTATGTCTTTGTGTAGCTTCTTTATGTCAGGAAAACCATCTTCAAATTTCAAACTCCTGACAGTTTTAAATGGGTGATACACAATTTCAGTTCCTTTTTCATTGCAGGGTGGAGGAGAGATGCTGTTTATCTTCTTAGGAGAGAAATACTGTCATCTTTTAATTGCTGTCTCTCTGGGGAGAGGGGTTGGTCTGACTGAATCACTCCTATCTTAGGTGGTCTTAGAGGCCAGGCCCAGGCCCTGCCCTTCTTCCATTTTTCTGAGATCGGAATAGAGCTCCTGTGTGTCTGTCAGCCATTGGCAGGACCGCCTTCTGAGTGAGAGGTTACTATGAATCCGGCACTCTCTATTCTGATTCCTCCATGGTGACTGGATGGTCCGGACACTGTGAGTCCTGTTCAGTTCAGTAGACAGACAGGAAAGCTATCTCACTTAGGCCTAAATTTTTTAGGTCATGTTAAATCCAGCCCTCACTGAAGTTCTCATCAAGAATGGTGTGCAGTTTCCCATATGGCCAGAGACTCTTGGTTGGTTACATTTCCTATTGGTGTGAATCCTAGAATGACACAGAGGACTCCTTGTACCATGAACTTGCACTGGGTGTGGTAGGGCCTCTTGTAGATAAGCACTGGGTACATGAACTGACAGCTTCAAACCGGCCTGTCCCTCCTTTCATAAGAGTAACAGCTGTTTACTATGCAGCTCCCACGAGCCAGGTAAAGTTCTCTCTCACTATATCCTCCTATCTATGCCATTGATGAAGCGTTGCCATCCTCATTTTGTAGAAAAAAAAATCCATATATAGATATCACATCAAGTATATCAGTGTTAAAGTTCCCACTGCTCATAGTCTGAGCTGGGTCTCTGGCTCACTCTTCAGCAGCACGGAACCTGGTGTGCCTGTGTTAGCCATGTGTGTGTCTGATCTTGCCGAAATATGCACATGCCCTGACTGAGTTTCTGCATTCATTCAGTTACTTTTTATTTTTAAATGGTTTCATGTATTCCAGACAGTGTTTCTCTGGAATACATGAGCTTGGAACTGTATACCAGAAGAGCCTTGAACTCATGAAGATCCTCCTGGCCCTGCCTCCCAACTGTTGAATTTAAAGGCATGAACCACTACATCCAGGCCCCCAAATAAGTCTTTTTAAAATATGTATTTATTTTTATTATATGTGTCTGAGTGTTTTGCCTACATGTATGTTATATGCACTATATGCATGTCTAGTGTCCATAGAGGCTAGAAGAGGGCTGTGGATCTCCTGAAACTGGACTTACAGATGGTTGTGAGCCCACCATGTAGATTCTGGGAATTGAACCCAGATCCTTTTTAAGAGCAGCCAATCCTCTTAACTGCTGAGCCATCCCTCCAGCCCCACAAATAAATGTTTTTAAAACATGATGGCATAAGAGCTTGCCTCCAGGCCTTACAACCTGATTCAATGAAAATGCAACTTCTTATAGACAGCCTATCTGCTTTGCTCAACATTTGTTGGCTGACATGTCCCCGGCATTCAGGGTACATGGGGGACACTGAGAATTGTTGGACCACACCACTGGATGGATTTGGTCCTATTCTGCTGTGCAGAAAGTCATCTTTCACCTCCATCACCTCCCATGGCTTGCTTGACCTGTGACCTAAATGTGTGGTTAATACAAAGTGTTGGACAAGAAATCTGAGCCTGCCAGGACTGGGATTTTCTCTGGCAAGGTTTCACTTCTGTTCTCAACACTTTCACTCTTAGCAGCACCACATAAAAAAATTTCCCCTCTCCCTTTAACTTGTATTTCTCTTTTTCTGTGGAGTTAAACAATAAGGTTGCCACATCTTACAAACCTTTATGAAATCTCCTGTCACATCCTCAGAAAAAAATGACTCTTCAAAAATATTAAACCGCGAGTTAAACCTTGCACAGTCCTATAATTCCAGCTACCACAGAAGCCAAACTGCAACTTCAAGGCCCACCTGGGCTACAGAGTGAGTTTAAGAACACTTGGCAACTTAGTGAGCCCCTATCTCAAAATAACAAGTGGGGAGCAGAGACATAGTCAGGGGTGGACCACTTTCCCAGCACTCATAGAACTTTAGGTTTGGTCCCCAACACAGCAAACAACCAGAGCCAAAAACAATCACAATAAAAAGTTAAGCTGCTAGGTGTGGTGGTGCATGCCTTTAACCCCAGCACTCGGGAGGCAGGGGCAGGAGGATCTCTATGAGTTCGAGCCCAGCCTGGTCTATAAAGTAAGAACAGGACAGCCAGGACTCAGTTACACAGAGAAACCCTGTCTCAAAAAACAAAAACAGAAAAAAACAAAAAGGAGGGTTGTGGATCTAGTTCAATGGTAAAACACTTGTCTGGCACGCCAGAAGTCCTGGATTCAACCCTGTACTGCAAAAATGAATCGATGTGTGTATGCAACAATAATAATTTCTAAGTCGACACCTGACGGAGTTGGCATTGCCACACAGCACAAGAGATCAGCAAGCACAGTGGGGACAGGAAGGGTTTTTCTGTTGTTTGTTTATTTATGTACGTGTGCACAAGCAGTCAGTAGTGTACATGTGGAGGTCAGAGGTCTCCTTCCAGCACATGGGTCCTGGAAACCACACTCCAGTCCTCAGGCTTGGCAGCAAGTGCCTTCCCCCCATGGAACCATCTCAACAGCCCTGGTTTTGTGGTTGTTGTTGTTGTTGTTTTGAGACCAGGTCTCACTGTATCTACTTTGGTTTAGCAACCTCTAGAGCTGGCAGTGGTAGTTACTGAGTGAATAAATGCTTCTGAAAGAGAAGCTGGAGAAAGAAGGTTGTGGGTGAAAAGAGACCTCAAAGTGTCACTTGAGAATGACTCATCCAATTTTACTGGTTATCTTACAGAAAATTCCAAAGGACACTTACATTTCATGATTTCATCTAGCCTCAAAACTATGGTTGGTCCAGATCAGGAAAATGGTGCTTAGCTGGTAGTCACCTGACCTGCTAACAATGGGTCACTACTGCAGGGTGCTGTAGGAGTGGGTGGTTATTCTGGTTCTGTAGGTTGGTTAGAAACTTACTAGGGTGCTAGTGGCAACAACACTGTAGCTCCCAAAAGAACCACAGCTTGGCACAGAGGGAAGGAGGGAGGTTCTATTTGTTCCCAGCCTTTCCTCCCCATCCTTCCGTTCCCACAAGGCTCTAGCTCCTGAGGCTGGCAGTAGGAGCATCTCTGTGAATTCCCGTCTCTGTTCTCAGGGCCCACGAGATCTTAGCAAGATCCTCTGTACTCCACTTCCTGGGTCCTGCACTCTTGACAGTAAATGATCATGTATACTCTTATCAAACCAACTAACTGCGTTTTCAAGCAAAGCCTAATACAGAAAGGAAGCTCAGACATGTTAATTATTCTTCTGTGTTTCTCTTTATGGACATTTTGATATCCCTGGTGAAGGCTAGCTGGAAAATGAGTGAAACGGCTCATCAAGTAAAGGTTCTAACCCTGCCTCTCTGATGCATGAGGCCTTTCTCAACACACGCACAAGCACAAACATACACACACCCATGCAGATACACACACACATGTGTGCATGAATCCATGCATGTGCATACACACCAACATGCATGCACACTGATACATACATGCACTCACACATGAATATGCACACACAAAGATGAAGGAACTGGAGAGACAGGTCTGTGGTTAAAAGCCTTTAAGAGCCTTGGTGCTCTTCCAGAGGACCTGAGTTCAGATCCCAGCACCCATGTTAGATGGCTCACAACTGCCTGTAACTCCAGCATCAGGAGATCTAAGACCTCGGGCCTCTTCAGGCTCCTGCATTCATGTATGCATACCCACATATAGACACACATTACATACACATAGTTTTAAAAGTAAAAATTAATTCTTTTTTATTTTTTATTTTTATTTTTTATTATTATTATTACTTTTTTTTTTGTTTTTTTCGAGACAGGGTTTCTCTGTGTATGCTTGGCTGTCCTGGACTCACTTTGTAGACCAGGCTGGCCTCGAACTCACAAAGATCCGCCTGCCTCTGCCTCCCAAGTGCTGGGATTAAAGGCGTGCGCCACCACCACCCGGCTTAATTCTTTTTTAAATAGGTGAATTATTTAGAGTAGACTGTCCCAATTCAGAAATTTTCTGTGAAAAACTGTTAACAGCTTCAAGCCAGAAATATTTGTAATAGAATGTCCTGCCAGAATCCTTAGGACACTAGGCTCCAAGTCCCAGAACCTTGGGTCTAAAAGGCAGGAGGAAGCACCTAGAAAACTTACTCAGAACAAGCTTCTAGATGACTCCATCAGGAAACACCAGGCCATCTGCCCTTTCCTTAATCAAAAGTTTGTCTTTAAGTTTACTCGATTGATATTACTTTAGATTTTTCTTTTCTTTGTGTGATTATAATACATTTACATCATTTCTCCCTTTCCTTTCCTTTCTCCACATTTCTCTCCTTGCTGTCTTTCAAATTCATGGCCTCTTTTTTCATTAATTGTTTCTACATGCTTATATGTATGTGTATGTATGGATATATATGTGTATAAATGTATATATTTCTATATATAACCTGCTCAGTCTGTATAATATTACTCATATGTATGTCTTCAGGGCCGATCATTTGTTATTGGATAACCAATTGGTGTGTTCTTCCCTTGGGAAGACTATTTCTCCCATTCTCAGAATTCCTTAGTTGCCTGTAGTTCTTTATATAGGTTGAGGCCTAGTGGGCTTTTCCCCGTCCCCTTTGGTGTTGTCTGTTATGGGGTATCCACCAGGGAAGACTAGTCCGATAAGGTTTTAAGTTGATAGAAAGTCAGCTGACAAATACAGTAGGTGTTCAGTAGCCCAGAGCCCTTTTCAGTGTGAGTTTTTTAAGCACAAAAACCATGTCCTGGGTTGACATATTTCAAGTAACAAGAACACTTAGCTAGAAGCAGAACTAGAGATGCCAAAAACTCAAAGTTAGTACATTTAGAGACTTTCCCTGGACTATGGACTTTGATGGATTAGGCCTTGGTTTTGTTTTAGTTTTGGCTGGTAGGGCTGTCTATGCTCTGAGTTTAATGACCTGAATGGCACTTCCATCATGGAGTCAGTTTTGCTAAGGTCTGAGGCCTGTTACAGTGTTTGATCAGCTCATGTTCAGGCAGTCAGGTTGGTGAGACTTTATGGGTGTAACTTCTGACATTAGGAGGAGACAGTGTCTCATAGCATCCTCTTTCTGCCCCCTCTTGCACAATGTTCCCTGAGCCTTAGATGCAGGAGTTGTACTGTAGATGCATTCACTGGAACTGAGGTCCATAACTGCGTTTTGATTGGTTGTGGTTTCTGTAGCCATCTCCCTCTGCTGCAAAGGGAAGTTTTCCTGATGAGGGGTGAGAACTGCTCTTCCCTGTGGGTGTAGAGGCAGTATTTAAAGTGTAGTTAGGGATTGTGCTGATTTATTACAGTGATAGCTGTAGGTTCGTCTCCAGGATCAATGACTTTGCCAGCCCTTTCGTCCAATCCCATTATAGACGTACATCGTAGCTCTTGGCTTTTACATGAGTGCTGGGGAATATGATTTCAGGTCCTGACGCTTGCATAGCAACCACTTTACCCACTAAGCTATCCTTTCAGTGTGTGTGTGTGTGTGTGTGTGTGTGTGTGTGTGTGTGTGTGTGTTAGGGCCTCTTGTATCCCACGTTAGCCTTCATCTGGCTATGTAGCTGAGAATGATCTTGAACTCTAGTGTTCCCATTACTACCTTCTGCAGGCTGTTCTATGCCACCACCTCCATTTTGTGAGATGCTGTGGATGGAACCCAGGGCTTTGTGAATTCAAGCTGGGCAAGCTCGCTTCTAATTGAGTTACATCTTTAGCCTGTGCATTCCATTTTCTTCTTAATCTGTACATGGCCTTAATCTATGAGTTTCCCTATAAGGGAAAGCCTTCTGATTGACTAAGGAATTGGCAAGAGAGAGAGAGGCCTGTCACAGGACCCACCCAGAACAGTCACAGTAGCTGCAGGAACCATCATAAATTAGGACATGAAGTTTCCATGTCACCCTCTGTAAACACTGCCACTTATTCCTGTCAAGTCCAAAAGAAACTCAGGACAAAAGGCCTTACTGCAATTCCTATTAGCATACCTGAGTGTCTGCTGGCCTCCAGGCTCACGCAGTACCCATAACTCCTCTCAGTTCCTCTCATCCTGCCTTCTACCCTAAATTTCTCCAGTTCATGGGCTTCCCTTCTTCCAGCTTTTTTTTCTTTTTGTTTTCTGTTTTGTTTTGGGTATTTTTGCTTGTTTTTTGTTTGTTTGTTTGTTTTTTTAAAGATTTATTTTATTTATTTTATGCATATGTGTGCTCTATCTGCATGTACACCTGCATTCCAGAAGAGGGCACCAGATCACATTGTGGATGGTTGTGAGCCACCATGTGGTTGCTGGGAATTGAACTCAGGACCTTTGGAAGAGCACTAGGAAGTGCTCTTAACCGCTGAGCCATCTCTCCAGCCCCATTTGTTTGGTTTTTTGAGACAGGATTTCTTTGTATAGTTCTGCTACTCCACAGACCAGGCTGACCTCGAACTTAAAGATCCACCTGCCATTGCCTCCCAAGAGCTAGGATTAGAGGTGTGTACCACTGTCCAGCCCTCTCATTCCTTTATAACCCTGCCATTTTGGCCATTCTCCCTCTTGGTCTTCTCTCTCTCTCTCTTGGCCTCCTCTCCCTTTCCCCCTGACCCCAAATCCCTGTGGCCTGTTCATATTCCACCCTGCTGTCCTTGTTTAGTCTACTACTTTCTGTCCCTGCTATGGACTCTCCCAGATGCCTTTGGCTGTACTCTCCTTCATATCTACAATAAAAACCTTCCCTTCAACCATGCCTTGGAGCAGGCATGCCTTCATTTTATACATCTGATGCTGAAACCCCTACTTTATATAACTTCCTGTGCACTCAGAATGAAATATGCCTTTACAGTATTTTCAGCTCTGTGGGGACCGCCATGAAAATTGGAGGTATTGTTGCCTTCCTTTGTCTCATCTCTTTTCTATTTGAACTGACTCCCTCTCATCCAATCTTGTTATTCACTTCATTTCTGCTCGGTATCAGATAGGACTTCTTATTCTGAGTCATTGGTGCAAAGGTGTTATTTTTCCATCTATCAGAAACGCAATTATCCCTCTCTGTTCACTCAAGAGCTCGTAGGAGATGGACATTTCTGTATAATGGATCCTTTGCTTGTTAGGTTATACAGATGAGAGTAAATGGGATGCATTCTGCTTTTCTCTTTGGGTAATTTGTGAAATTGACGTAAACCCTGTGGCCTATATGTTTTTTACACCTCCCACTATGATTATGAGTCACACAGAACCAATGACTGACAATAGGCTGGTGACCTGAAAAAGAGCCACAGCTTAATGACACCGTCATTAGCCAGGCCTTCTGTGGCCTCCTACTTTCTAACTCAACAATGGTCCTATTTTACTGGCTGAAAGAGGATTCATTTGTCCTGGTGCTAGAGATGTTCATATGCTTGCTTTCTGGACTCAGTGTTAACCCTTTAATGGAATACTGTACATAGTTCTTCTTCATTTCCTAAAGTAAAATATGAATAGATTTGTGTATGTGTGTATGCATACAACCCTCTGTTTTGTATTTTGTCTCATTTTTTGCTGTGCATTGTTTATCTTTTGTTGTTGTTTGTCTGGTTTATTTTAATATTTTTCTTGAGACAGGCTCTCATTCAGGCAGTTCAGGTTTGCTTTGAAATTTCTATGTAGCCAAAGATAACCTTGAGTTTCTGATCTTCCTGCCTTTACCTCCTGAGTGCTGAGATTTTAGGCATGTACAACCATACCTGGTTTGTTTGGTGCTAGAGATGGACTCTAGGACTTCCTGCATGTTAAGCTACATTGAGTTATTCACCAGCCCATCTCTTTTCCTTTTAAAGGAGCAGTAATGTTGTCAGATGGTGTGTGACTTTACTAATGCCAACATTGGGAAGGTCCAAAACAGGAGGATTTTAAATTTGAGTCTAGACAGGGCTTCAAAGTGAGACCCTGTCTCAAAATAAAACAAAACACAATAAAGCAATAATAAAAGAACAATACTGTCTCACAATTGATGTTGGTTATGACTTTTAAAAACCTCATGATTCAGGACTGGAGAGATGGCCCAGCAGTTGAGAACACTAGCTGTTCTTCCAAAGGACTAGGGTTCAAATCCCAGCACCACATGGCAGTTCACAGCTGTCTGTAATGGCTGGGCATGGTGGTGCATGCCTTTAATCCCAGTACTCGGGAGGTAGAGGCAGGTGGATCTCTGTGAGTTCAAGGCCAACCTGGTCTACAAAGTGAGTCCAGGACAGCCAAGGATACACAGAGAGACCCTGTCTTGAAAAACCAAAAAACAAAACAAAACAGACAAACAAAAACCTCATGATTCTTCTCACTCATTCAGAGCCTTTATCTTGTTCTAAAGGGTTCTCTTTAGCATCCAGCACACCTGCAGTTTTAGCTCATATTAGTAATGAAATTAAGTCAGTTTCTTAGCTATGTTTTCTATTTATTTATTTAATAAACATTTGCATGATGTCTCTCAATCACTTTTAATAGTTACTCTCATTTGTCCAACAACATTATACAGTATATCCTGGATACATTTTGGCAAGTATTTGGCTTATTTGTATCTGTATGACTTTAGATGTTTCATATTAGAGAAAGAAATCACAGTTCTGGGGCCATTTGGATAGATTTTATATTAGTTACTTTTTTCATTGTTGTGACAAAACACTAGACAATGGCAAGTTAAAGAAAGAGTTCATTTCAGTTCATGGTTCTGAGTATAATCCATTATAGGGAAGGTATTGTTGTAAAAGCAGGAGAAGGCTGGTTATGTTGAGTCCACAGTCAGGAAGCAGACAGACACGAATGCTTTCTTCTTTCTTTCCTTTTTACTGAGTCCGGAACCTTTGACTATGGCATGGTGTCACCCAGATTCAAGGTGGGTCTTCCCTCTTCACAGGCACTCCCAGAAGTGTGTCTAATAGGCAACTCCAAATTTAGGCGGGTTGATGATCAAGACAAGCCATCCCTAACTGCAAGAATGGGTCAGGGATGATGGGAAAAGAAGGGAAGAATAGGCAAGCTCCGGTTGGTGTCATGGGAATTATATACTGCTAAAATCCACTTGTCAAAGTGACTGCATTTGGAGATGGGACTCTGAAAAATCTAGTCAGAGTGAAATGAGGTCAGCAGGTTGGCCCCTGATTCAACATGATTCATGTACAAGTAAGTACAGGCGATTAAGACACACAGAACATGCAGGCCGAGAGATAAACATGTGAGATCACAGTGAGAAAGGCCCACCTACAGCCAGAGAGGGTGAACTCAGAAGAGATCAACCCACTGATACCTTGATCTTGGACTTCCAGCCTTCAGAGCTGTGAGGAAGTGAACTTTTGTTGTCTCAGCCTACCAGTCTGTCATACTTTGTTACAGAAGTGCCAGCTGATGAAACTGAGTCCTAGGTGCCTGCTCTGGAGATCAGCTCAGAGGGCAGGAGAGGGGCAGAGCCATTGGCTTGGACATCTTCTGACTCCAACTTTGAAAGTTCTGGGTAAGTCATCAGATAAAGGGTGGCTAACAGAGAAGGAATCCCTTTTGAAGACAGCACAGGGGACAAATGCAGATAACAGAAACCACACTCACATCAACAGGAATGAAGGGAGATAGTTGCAAAAGTCCACCATACTAGTAATTTGGTTGTAACATACTCTGTTTTCTGAGGGCTGATGTTCTACTTTTCCCTGGAAATAAACAGATCTGTAGAAAGAGCCATAGAAAGTCAGACATGGTGGCACACCCTATAATCCTATCACTTGGGAGGTAAAGCAGGAGTGTTGGAGTTGATCTGGAGCTACTATGTATTCAACTGTTAATTACTTGCCCCCAAGATCTTCTTACTGTCCAACGAGCAGATTCTCATGTAACCAAAATGATGTTGTGCAAACCTTGCCTCTCCAATTATCTCTGATTGGTTAATAAAGTTGCTGACAACCTGAACTGGGCAGGAGAGAGGGAGGTGGGGCAAAGGTTCCCAGGTTTGGGGTCGGAGAAGGGCCATAAGCTGAGAGAGAAAGGATGGAGAGGCAGGAGAACAGGATGTCACCATGAAGTAGCATGGATTATGAGCTCGTGCCCAAGAATTGGGCCAAGTTTGCTCTGAGGACTGGCTGATGGACCAGAAGCAGCCCAGATGGAATATGTACAAGTATTATGGGGATTTTTGTCAGGGAAGCAGACAAGATAGCTTAAATGGTTGATATCTGCCTGGCTGTGGTGCTTTAAGGCTTAGTATAAATCAAACAGGTCTCTGTGTGGTTATTTGGGAAAATAGCTGGTTAAGGAATAACTGCTGCAGTATTAATTTCCAGCATTATTTACTATATGCAGAATAATAAAATTCATCTCATATAGGAATATTAGGAATTCAAGGCTAGCCTCTGGTTACTTAGTGAATTTGAGGCCAACCTGTGCTACATGAGACCTTCCTTGTCTTTAGAAAAAAGGAATGTGTATGTGCAAAGAGATAACATAGCAGATAAAAGTGTTTGCTGTGCTAGTCTTAGTACCTGAGTTTGATTTCCAGAACCACAGTGAAAGGGACCACTCCCAAAGGCCATTCTTTGTCCTCTCCATAAGTATGACATGGCATGCACATACCTCCACACACATACACATATCAATGACATACACAATTCCCTCATACATTCACTCATTAAAAAGTGTGTAAGAAAGGAACTTATGGTGGCACACACCTTCAATTCCAGCACTCTAGAGGCATTAGCAGGTAGATCTCTTTGAGTTCAAAATCTGCCTGGTCTACATAGCAGATTTCAAGCCAGCCAGAGCTACATAGTGAGGCCCTGTCTCAAATAAGTAAGTAAGTAAGTAATCTCAAATAAGTAAGTGAGTAAATAAATAAATAAATAAATAAATAAAATTTACAAGGGTAAGAAATGTAAAAGAAAACAAAGCTGCAAGTCTGGGAACAGGGAAGACAGTCAGAATCCATCAGAGCCTCTGACCAAACAAGGAAGGAGAGAGAGAGAGAGAACGTGAAAGGTGAAAGAATAGGTTCCTATTGTCTTAAGCCACCTGGTTTGCAGTCCTTTGCCTCACATCGTTGATAAGGGAGCGAACAGGACAGTAATAAGTGTGGTCTAGAGAAGTGTTTGTTGGTCTTTGGATCCACAAAAGGCCATACTTGTGCTGTGGATCATGCACATGTGTCTAGCACAGACCCCAGGTATAGTTTCTCTCTCTCTCTTTCTCTCTCTCTCTCTCTGATACACAAAGAAATGGAAATTGCTGGCTGAGGTCCCAGGATGACAGCTTTTTAGAGAATTCATCAGGACAGAAAGATAACACACAGAGCTTTAGAATTAGAGTGTGTCCCCAACTGTGGGGTGATTATTTTTCCTCTGGTGCAAAGGACCTTGTACACACTGTTCTCAAGCTTCCTACTAGCTGCTTGGCCATGTAAGTATGCTCACTGTGGAGAAATTTCCCTTTATGAGGCAGAATTATCATTTAGCAACAGTACAGGAAACTCAGCATTGGAAAGGTAGTGTTTTCTTTTAAAAATAATTCTCTCTCTCTCTCTCTCTCTCTCTCTCTCTGTGTGTGTGTGTGTGTGTGTACATATGTGTCCAGGTGCCCAAGGAAGCCAGATGTGTTGGGATCTCTTGGAGCTGGAATTACAATGCGTTGTAAGCCACACAATGTAGGTCCTCTGCAAGAGTAGCAAGCCCTCTTAACTGCTGAGTCATCTCTCCATGCCTGGGAATGTTCCCTTAAATCTTTCAGAGCTAAAGTATGAAGTTCTGGTTCCTGTGTTTAGTGGGTGGCATGTTGCGCGCGGTGTTGTCTTACAAAAAGACTGTGTGATTTAGGAAAGTACAAATATGCGGCTGATTGTAAGTGAGATACAGTCTGGGAATCACCAGAGGGGGGGTGGTGTGGTGGGAACTAGGTTGGATTGGATGCTCCGAGGTTGGTTTCTGGGAGGCCTGATGTCACCACTGATTTACTCCCTGGAGGTAGGAAAGTTTCTGAGTCTTCATGGGGTGACTGCTGGAGTTTTCTGTTTTCTCCATGAAGAAGTCAAATGAGGAATCACTTCCGATAATGTGTTGAATAGGATCCTCCCAAAGGGGCCCATGAATGTCACTTTATTGGGAAATAGGGCTGGGCACAGGGATATACATTGACAATCCTAACATTCAAGAGGAAGAGGAAGGCAGTTCTCTGTAAATTCGAGGCCAGCTTGATCTACAGAGTGAGTTCTAGGCCAGCCAGAGCTACTAAGTGATACCCTGTCTTTAAAAGGGGTGGGGTAGGGGACGGATGAGAGGGTTCAGTGGTTAGGAGCAGACACTTCTCTTATACTGAGTTCAGTTCCCAGCACCCACATAAAGTGGCTCTCAATGGCCTGTAACTTCAGCTTAAGTTCTAGGGATCCAGCAGCCACTTCTGGTCTCTACAGGAACATACCCTCCCCATCCACCAAAAACACATAATTTTTAAAAACACACAAAAATAGTAACTATATATATGCAATTAAAGACCCTAGTGTTATTGGCAGTAGAGCCAATGAGCAGTGCCCTTAAAAGGGACAGAGAGGGAGAAGAGACACTGGAAAGTCAATGGGAAGCCTGCGTGAACACAGAAACTGGAGCAGTCCAAGTTAGGGAATAGAAGAACCAATAAATTCCTTGGAGACTGCTCTTGAATGTATTCTTTCAGAGCCTCCAGAAGGAGCCAGCCTGGTGATACTTTCTTCATTTTGTACTCTCCAAAACTGTGAGAGAATAAATGCATGTTTTAAAAAATATTTATGTGTTTATTTGTGGAGGGGAAGGGGAGAATATTGGGATGTTTCTGAGAATGACAGAGCTTTCCTCAGTTCTTGGGTGGGCTTTTAACTGAGACATGAGGGTGCTGGATGTTGGTGGGAACACAGCCTACACTGAGTTGGTAGCCTTTGGGTTCTTGTTTCTTCAACTCAAAGAAAGAAATTCATGGACCATAGTGGGTGGGTTTTGGAAAGAAGTATTTTATTATAGGGAGCTTAAGAGAGAGAAAGAAGATAGTGCCCTTATACAGCTGGAGGAGTCCCTGGGAGTGGTACCTCACTGAGGGTCACTACCTTGGAGTTCCTAAAGCTTTATTGGATGGAGGCATGGACCAGGAAAAGGAGCTGGTCAGTCCGGTTTTCATTGTAGATGTTGCCTCTCAGTTTTAGTCACACCCTCATGGATGGTTTCCAGGAAATGGGGTTCTCCTTTAGAAGAAAAGAGTTAAGATCCCCTTCTTGACATCTGGCCTGTGTCTAGGGCAGAACCAAAGACCTTTAGACTTATGAACATATGTCATCTCCAGATTCTGGCAAGGAAAAAGAAATGCATTTAGCCTAAGAGACACTGTTCCCTTTTAGGGTCCTTTACCCTAGCCAATTCTTATCTCCTATTCTTGTCAACGGCTTGAGTTGGGGGTGGGTCAAAGGATTACTTACAGTGGTTAGTTCTCTCCTTCCATGTGGGGTGCAAGGATCAGACTCAGGTGGCTGGGCATGGAAGTGTCTTAACTGAGCCATATCTTTGGCCTCTAAATTTATGTTTTAATACCCTCCCTCACATTAGAGGCATTTTCATGGCAGCCCAGCAAATGAATATCATTCCTACAAGTGAGAAAGACACTTGGCACAGAAGTCTTTCTACCCTCGTCACCCACAGGTAATCGAGATCTCTGACTACCTTAGCCAAGTCAAGCACAAAAGTCCCTTCTCACTGTCATCCCAGTCACAATCAGTCTCATGGAGCCAAGATCAAGGTGGCAAAAGGACCCTTGTCCAGGCTGTGAGAGAGAATCAGCTCTTGCCTTTTCCAGCAATGATGATGGTCAGTTTTCCTTGATTTGTGGCCACACCATGTCTGCCTCCAAGGATCACATCTTCTGTCTGTACTTTACTTTCTCTGTGTGTCACACCTCCATCTGCTTCTCTTGTGTGGATGCATGTGGTTGTATGTAATGTCCACCTGGATAACCCAGGGTGCGATAATCTAATCACATCTACAAAGACTCTTTACCCATACAGCAACTGTCCCATTTTCATTTTTGCTGCTGTGATATTTTGCTCACAGTTCCAGGTTACAACTCATCATTACAGGGAAGACAAGGCAGGAGCTTGAAGAAGCTAGTCCCATGGTAATGAGGCAAGACAGAGCAGAGGTTACTCTATATTGTACTCTTGCTGAGGCCGGTTCCAGGTTTAACTAAGATTTGGTTGATTTCCTTGATGGAGAATCCCTTGGAAAACTACCCAACTCTATTCTAAGAATCAAAGGTCAGGATTCCCCAGCTAATTTATCTTAGCCTTTGTTAAAAATTGCTTTGTTTGTTCAGACCCTCCTCCAGCTAATCATTCATCTCAGCTGCCTGTTTGTGCAGAACTCCCTCCCCCTGGCTAACCGCTTAGGTTCTGTTAAAACTTCTTGCTTCAAACTACTTACTCTGAAAACACCCCCTTGCAGATGCTGAGCAAGATGCCTGTACAAAGTCTCTGCCCTTAAAAACCACAGTGTGGTCCCAGTTCGCTGGAATAAAGGCTTTCAATTGGCTGCCCACTGTGTCTGAGTGGTCATCTCTGGTGGGCTCCCCATAACAAAATCATATTCACAGTTCAGAGCAAAGAGAAATGAATGTACACATGTTTAGTGTTCAGCTAGCTTTCTCTACTCTTAGGTAGTTCAACATTCCAAACCAAGGAATGCTGCCTGCTTTTAGGCTTGATCATCCCACATCAACTAATAATGGAGGACAGTCCCTACAGAGATGACCACAGGCCAATCCGATGGAGGCAATTCCTTATTAAGACTTTCTTCAGTGACTCTAGCTCATGGCAGGTTGATAAATAAAACTAGACATCACAATAACCCAGGTTCTTAATATCCTTGAGGAGGAGAATGATGGTTCAGAGGTTTTGATGGTACCTTTACTGAAATATCAGATAAGCAACTTAAAACCACCCCATAATGGGACTGGACATAGGTCCTTCATCTAACTGGTTCTTTTGCCCATTACAGTTTAGTATGATTAGGGCACCATGGAGACTGGCCTCTCAGTTTAGGTTTGCAGAGAACATTCTGAATGAGAACTCTTGTTACCTGAATTCTGGTTTCTACCCTTCTTTAATTCCCCTCCTAATGAGACTTTTCCCAATCCCTACCTCAGAAAATCCACCCTTTCCCACAGATTGGGGCTCGATCTTTATTTCCCGCAGTATCCTGCAATCTTTATATCATTATTTTACATTTTTTACTTATTAGTGTGTATAAGGGTGCATATGTAGAGTTCAGAGGACCACTTTGTAGAGTTGGTTCTTGTCTTCCTCCTTTATGTGAGCTCCAGGGGACTGAACTCAAACTGCCAGGCTTGCAAGGCAAGCACCTTCACCTGCAGAGCCATCTTGCCAGCCCTCCTATAATCTTAATGCCTATCACTTCAGACTTCCTTACAGTTAGCTCTGCCCTGGGGATGAGCAGAGTGACCTTGGACCCCCACTGCTGGAGGAGGACAGTGGTACCATTCTGCTTCCAAGCAGTGCTTTGTCCTGGTGAAGCTGTGGCCAGGCTCCCAAATCACCCAAGGACAAACTCACCTTGCCATTGAGTATTTCATTTCCTTCTGAGGCAACCTAGTCCAGCATCACATAAGAAACCTCTTTCCTCCTATTAATAGTGCTCGTGAATTCACCCATGGGGAATCTATAACCCTAACATTACTGAATCAAAGATTCTGCCTAGCTCTATTTTCACTATCAGGGCTCCACACAACCAGAAATAGCTCTGTCTGAGTCATTGGGCTGAGCACTGCCATTCTGGAACACTCAATTTCCGATCTCTAAATTTATCTCTTAATAGAACTGTGTGTGTGTGTGTGTGTGTGTGTGTGTGTGTGTGTTCACTCAGCTCTGTAATTATTAATACATTAGAGAACTGCAGGGCAAGTCTGAGTTCAGAAAAGGGGGAAGGGCTAAAATGATACAGGAGAATGTTTAAAGAGAGGAAACAATGAGCAGGCACAAAAAGCCTTCTAGGGGACAGAAGCACAGAAAGGTCTTTCATGTTTGTGCTGAGACTAGGTTTCTGGTACTCAGCTCTCTTTCAAACTGGAGGGGTCTTTAAAAATAATGCAAAACAACAAACACAGAACCAGAATTTCGTGTGAGGTTGAGACATCTCAAAGCTTAAGCTTTATTCTCCACAGGGCACATAGTCTATCTCTGGGAGTCAAGGCTCTGATAATACAGATGAAAGAGGAATGCCAGAGTGTGCTCCTCTCATTTCCTAATGATGCATTTTGAACTGACACATTTGAGTCATATATACATATCTATGTGCGCACACATATACACACAGAACCACACACCTGATAGTCACAAGGATGGATGCTTGGTTGAACTCAGAAGTAAAAAATGGATTGTTATTAAGGAGGCAGAATAAATGGCCCTAGATAATCTGACTCATACCTTACATTCCAGTCTACCATAATCAGTAAAATTTTAATTAATCAGCCGGGCGGTGGTGGCGCATGCCTTTAATCCCAGCACTCGGGAGGCAGAGGCAGGAAGATCTCTGTGAGTTCGAGTCCAGCCTGGTCTACAAAGCAAGTCCAGGACAGCCAGGGCTGTTACACAGAGAAACCCTGTCTCAAAAAACCAAAAAAAAAAAAAAAAAAAAGAAAGAAAACAAAAAAATTTTTTTAATTAATCAGACTTGTAAGACCTTCAATACAAAGAGACTTTGCCTGGGGATTTCTGCTCATAGTTAAAATGTCAGGGATCTCTCAGATAATGAATCTCGAAGGAGAAATTTTAAACATTTTATATATATATAATGTTTAAAATATATATATATATTTACACTGGCTACTGCAACAGTACTTTTTAATTATTAAACACTTATTTATTAACAAATACACTTAACTACTATTCCTATACATTCCTACAACCCCTATACATTCCTACAACCCCTAAGACCTAACCACTAAACCTATTGATAACTATTACAACTATTTTCATAAGGATACAGTCTCTGGGGCAGGTCCTCAGTCGCCAGGAACACAGTCTCTGGGGTAGACTGTTTAATGCACTTAGCAGTCCTTTTTCTGGAATATCTCAGACGCAGGTTCGTTAGGGTAAATTGGGTATGGCAGTCTCACCTTAAATAAGGCTTGAGGCTTTCTTCTCTCTTGGAGACCTCAGCCGTCTGTAGGCCAACTTCCTTCGTATCAGCAACTCTGCCGTGCTCCCACGCTTGAAGATGGGGATTCGGGTGTGCAGGTGCACATCTATAATCCTAGCAACAGGAGGTACAGGCAGGAGGATCAGAAACATAAGGGGGAGGGACATCTTCAAGTTAGAGGCCAGCCTGAGCTACATTGGACCCTTTCTTGATTTAAAAAAAAAAAAAGAGTGCCATCAGCAGCCATAGAATTACATTTTAGTAACAGTACAGTTTAGGAAGCTCCTCCAAAGATTTTATTTCATTTAAACCCAACAAGAATCCTTGGCATGTATAAATTACATTTTATCCCCAATTTCTGTAGGAGAAACTGACCTTGGTGAGTGGAACATTTGTCTGGGCACATCAGACTGGTTAACAGGCTGGGACTCAGGTGTCAGCGCTGACAGAGGGGCACCCATGATTGGCAAGCATGTCTGAGGGGGAGGATGGAGAGCAAGGCAGAGCTAGTTGATGGGTTCACCTCAGCTTCCCTTCTCCCTTCCTCCCCTCATCATTCTGCTCCACCCCTGGACGATGGCAGGACTGAAAATAATTTGCTCCAAGTAGATCTGATCAGCAGTAAACAGGATGGTGAGGCCCTGGGGAACTGATTCTGAGCTGGTGCGAGTCCATCTCTTTAGATGGCTCCCAGCTCCTGAAAAAACAAACAACAGCAAAAGACAAAGGACAGCAGACAAAACCCTGCAATATCTGTTCTTCTATGAATTAAGTTACACTCCAGTCAGGAAAGCACAGGGGAGATAAAGTCCAGACATGAGTCTGCAGCCATTAATATAAAGTCCCCAGATTAAATAGTTTACAGCTCACATTTTGTCCCCATTCAAAATGAAAATTCCTTTCCTGAGACCTCATTATTCCTTCCCTAGACAAGCCTGTGCTGAAGAGAACAGAGACTTGGCTAAGGGCCAGGCAGCCCGCTAAGCCTTTCCCTTTCCCTGTAGTAAGGACCCTTTTCTCATGTGCCACAGAAGGCCAGGCCCTACCAGAAGAAGTAGCCCTAAGTGGTTTGGTTAGATTTTATAACAGAGAGTAGGAAAAGAGGGAGAGAAAGCTTAGTGGCTTTTTTTTTTTTCTGAGAAGAGGCCCAGGTAGGTATTGTATTACAGAAAGACAATGGTTAGCAAGGAAAAAAAAAAAAAAAAAAAAAAGAAGAAGATAAAAAAAAAACATACACAGGACTTTATAGAATTTAAGAATTATACCCATTTTTTAAAATTATTTTTAATTGTGTAGAATGGGCTTTTTGTTTTCTGCATGGCTTGGACTGAACCCTTTCATTGTAGCATTATAAACATCATATCCACAAGTTACACAGGCATAGTGGCACATACCTTTAATCCCAGCACTGGGGAGCTAGAGGCAGGTGGATCTCTATGAATTCTAGGTATAGTGAGATCCTGCCTCAAAAAGAAAAATAGAAAGAAAGGAAAGACAAGTATATTTGCCTTTTTCCCCCCAGCTGCTCCCTGGTTTCCTCTCATAGTTAAAAATATAGTCTTGGAAATTTGGCAAGTCACATTTTGTTCTTGCCCTTCCCCTTCAGCCGCCATCCTCAAGCCTTTCATCATTCGTTCTGAGCCATGTAATTGCACCCCAACGGACTCCAGCACAGAGTTATCCCACCCCAACTGCTTCTGTGCTCTCCAGGCTCATTGAAGGATTACTGTCAAACCACTGGGAAAAGAATGAAACAGAAGCAGGAAAGCTGGAGACTTGTAGCTCTTTGTTTCTAAGTGCTGTTCTCATAAAATGTCCACACACTGTATGAGACTATTATTTTTTTAAAAGAAGAAACAACAGATCCAAAATCAATCCGCTGCACAGCTTCTCCAGGGATGGACAGACCTTCCTACTGAGAGTCATTCCCTCCTTATGGCTGCTTACTGAGGCACTGCAAAGTATTGTTAAAAAAAAAAAAAAAAATCTCGGCCATGATGATCCGGCAGAAGGCATTTGACAGTTGTTATTGACTTGTGATGGTACAGGCCCTGACAGGCTATCAGTCTGTGAGAATTACAGTCGGCAGAGGCAAAAGAAACCATGCAATTGCTGTAGTTGAGAAAGAGGGGAGCTCTGCTCCATGCATTCCATTTAGAAGCTTGGTTACAGCTTGGAAGGGAGGGGCTGCAGCTCTCAAGCAATATGAGGAATGAATAAACACAGCTATGTTTTTGAATTTTTTTGTCTGCAAAGGCAAAAGGTTCTACGGCCTTAGCTGATAAATTAAGAAAGAATATGTCTTTGTGTGTGTTGGGGGAATGATACACACATATGTATTTAACTAAGGAGGGCATGTTTATTTAATTTTTGTTTTGTTTCTCGAGGCAGGGTTTCTCTGTGTAGCCCTGGCTGTCCTGGAACTCGCTATGTAGACCAGGCTGGCTTTGAACTCAGAGATCCATCTGCCTCTGCCTCCAGAGTGCTGGGATTATAGGTGTGCACCACCACCGCCCAGCTTGTTTATTAAAAAAAAAAAAAAAGTCTGAACCAGTGCTGAATACTGAACCAGAGCCTTGTACTTGCTAGGCAAAGTGCTCTACCACTGAACTAAATTCCCAGGCCCTCTTTTTCACTTCAAGGATTAAAAGCTTATGGTTCAAAACTAAAACAAACAAACAAACAAAACAACAACAAAAACCCACTGGCTAAGGGTGAGGCAATTGGTAGAATGTCTGTCATTCACAAGGATCTGGGTTTCACCCCTAGCACTCCATAAGATTGATTACGTATATATGCACATTTTAAATCCCAGCACTGGGAAGCAGAGGCAGAATATCATGGATTCAAGACCAGCTTCAGCATAGTGAGGCCCTGCCTCAACAACAGCACAACAACAAACCCAATAAAAAACAAAAAAAGTAAATGTATAACAGAAAAGAAGTGAGAATCATCTGTCCAATTCAGACAAATAAGAAATACTTACTGTAAAAGGCTAAGTAGCAGCTGGAGCGGTGGAAGATCAGTCAAGAGCACTTGCTGTTCTTTCAGAAGACTGGACTCGCAACCATCCATAACTCCAGCTCCAGGAGATCCAACACTGTCTTCTGGCCTCCGTGGGTCTATACACATGGCATACATTCAGATACTCACACATATAGATAAAATAAAGGGGCTGGAGAGATGGCTCAGTACTTAAGAGCACTGGCTGCTCTTGGAGAGGACCAGGGTTTTGTTCTCAGCACCACTTGGCAGCTCATAACTATAAGTAACTCCAGCTCCTCCACAGGCACTGTGTGCACATAGTACACATATTTGCATGCAAGCAAACACTCATTAAAATATATATGTATATATATATATCTTTTTTTTTTTTTTGGTTTTTCAAGACAGGGTTTCTCTGAATATCTCTGGCTGTCCTGGACTCGCTTTGTAGACCAGGCTGGCCTCTAATTCACAAAGATCCGCCTGCCTCTGCCTCCCAAGTGCTGGGATTAAAGGTGTGCGCCACCACCGCCCGGCTTTTTTTTTTGTTTTGTTTTGAGTATATATATATATATATATATCTTAAAACTAATATAAAACATCTTTTTAAAAGAGGCTAATTGTCTTCTCTTCGTAAGGGAAGAGGAAAATATTAAATTCAGGAAAGACTGTCTCTCTTACACACACACACACACACACACACACACACACACTAAAAATGTTAAAGGGGGCTGGAGGGTGGAGAGATGGCTCAGCTGTTAAGAGTACTGGCTCTGCTGGTCATGGTTGTGCACATCTTTAATCCCAGCACCTTGGAGGCAGAGGCAGGCAGATCTCTGTGAGTTTGAGGTCAGCCTGGTTTACATGGTGAGTACCAGCACAGCCAGTATTACATAGAAAGACCCTGTTTCAAAAAAAAAAAAAAAAGGCTCTAGTTGCTTTTCCAGAGTCCTGGGTTTGATTCCCAGCACCCACATGGTAACACTACTGGTTTTTATGCCAACTTTATATAAGCTAGAGTCATCAGAGGCAAGGGAGCCTCAATTTAGAAAATGCCTTCATAAGACTGGGGTATTGGCAAGTTTTTATGACCTTTCTTACTTACTGATTCATGTGAGAGGGCCTAGTCCATTGTGGGTGGGGCCACACCTGGCCTGGCAGTCCTGGGTTCTTTTTGTTTGTTTGTTTCTTTCTTTTGTTTTTCCAGACAGAGTTTCTCTGACTGTCCTGGAACTCACTATGTAAACCAGGCTGGCCTCAAACTCAGAGATACACCTGCCTCTGCCTCCCAAGTACTGGGATTAAACTCGTGCCCCACAATGCTAGGCTCAGTCCTGGGTTCTATAAGAAAACAAACTGAGCAAGCCATGAGGAGCAAGCCAGTAAGCAACACTCCTTCATGGCCTCAGCATCATGATGTGCCTGTGAACATCTTTTTTTTTTTTTTTTGGTTTTTCGAGACAGGGTTTCTCTGAATATCGCTGGCTGTCCTGGACTCGCTTTGTAGACCAGGCTGCCCTCGAACTCACAAAGATCCGCCTGCCTCTGCCTCCCAAGTGCTGGGATTAAAGGCGTGCGCCACCACCGCCCGGCTCTGTGAACATCTTTTAAACTATATTTATTAATAACTATAAATACCTACCACCCAACCAACCCAAAGAACTTTGGAAAGATACCAGTCTTCAAGCACAGGTCTGATGAAAGCAACAATTTGTCTGCAGGAACACCGCAATGGCAGTCGTGACCACTGAACGACTGTATTGCACAAGCCGCCACCTCACTTCAGTTGGGGCTTGAGGCCTCCTCAGTCAGCTGAGACTGTCTCGACCTTGTTGGGGCCTTCTCTGCTTGACTGGAGTGGGACAGAGGCTGCACTCCCACCTGACTTTGAGGTCTCCTCAGCCTCCCCGGCCTCCCCGGCCTCCCCAGCCTCCCCAGCCTCCTCAGCCTCCTCAGGCTCAGGGCCTAGCATTGCTGCTGTCCGCCAGTTCATTTGGCCAGCCCGCCTCAGCTGCTCAGTTTGGGGTCAGCTCCAGACTGTCCCAGCCTTTTCTCTGAGCAAGTATTATGTCATGCCTTCTCAGTCAGCTTGAGCTTGCTCTTTAAAGGTGCCACTTGCCATGGTTTTTCTCGGCCTTCTTGGGCTGGTTAAAGGCAGGAGCCTCTCTTCACATCCTTTTTTGGACCCTGCCTCCTGTTTCCATTGCAGATCTCAGTTTACCTGTTGAGGCTTCTGACCACCCAATTGTTACCACCTCAGGACTGGTGCTATCTGCTTTGCGCCTCTGTTTCTTGAGTTTTGAGCCTCACAGGCTCTGATGCCATGCCTTTAGGTATGGTGTTGCTCTTGCAGTAACTGGTGACACCTGGCCACACCCTGCCACAGGGCACTGTTCTCCAGGTCTGTGCCTGGCCACACTCTTCAGCAGGGCACTTTCCTCGAGATTTCTGGGGCCTTGCAACCATGCCCCTGAGCAGAGTGCTATCTCTGTGGCCTCAGAGCAGTGGCTTTGATGGCTCCAAAATGAGGCTTTTCATTTGGGGTCTGCCCCACCTTGGCCGTAAGCCTTGGCAAGTCTCAGGTCTTTCAAAATGAGGCAGTGACCAGCAGCTGAGCAGTGTTCAGTAGCTGAAGGCAATGCCAAGCCAAAAGCCCTTTCCAGTTTCCTGGGCTTTACCAAGTATGCATACAGGGTGCCTTCTCATTGGTCCTCCCGAAGTACATCTGTTGCCCAAAGGCCATGTGCTGCCAGGTGCCAGGCTGATCTGCGTTTCAGAAGTCCTTACAGATTCCCTACAGGCCTGCCTCAAGGTTTTTGTCCTGTTTGAGTTCCTGTCCTGACTTCTTCCTTTGATGGTGAACAGTGAAGTGAAGAATAAACCAAATAACCTTTTTTTCCTGAAGTTGCTCATGGTGAGTCCCCACAGCAATAGTAGCACTAACTAAGACAGTGGCTTACAAACATCTGTAACTCCAGTTCTAGGATCTCTGACATCCTCTGCTGACTTCAAGGATGCCAGGAACACATGTGGTTCATAGACATACATGAGGGCAAAATGCCCATGAATTTAAAATAAGATCGTAATAGGCCTCAGACCTCTAGACCTTAGCACAACTGACTCCATGATGGAAGTACCATTCAGGATGTAAAACTCAGCACGTAGACAACCCCACCTGCCATAATGAAAAAAAACAAAGACCTAATCCATCCAATTCCATAGTTCTGGGAGAGTCTCTAAATGTACTAGCCTTGCATTTTGGCTTCTGTAGTTCCACTTCTGACTAACTGTTCTTGTTAATTGAAGTATGTCAACCCAGGACACGGTTTTTGTGCCTAAAAGCTCACCCAAAGAAAGCCTTGGGTCTACACTGGGATCCTGAACACTCAGTGTAGTTGCTGGCTAGCTAAAAAAGACTTTCTATTGGCTTTAAACCTATGTCTAAGCAGTCATCTCTGGTGGATACCCCACAACAAAAATAATTTTTTTTTAAGGATTTGCAGATGGGGTTTCTCTGTGTATCCTTGACTGTCCTGGAACTCACTCTGTAGACCAGGCTAGCCTCGAACTCACAGAGATCCATGTGCCTCTGTCTCCCAAATGCTGGGATTAAAGACGTGTGTTACCACGTCCAGCTAAAAATAAAAATTTAAAAATATGTTGTGAAGCTGGCTGAAATAATTTGGGTCCTTGAAAATTTTATCAGGCCACATAATAGAAAAGCCAGTACTTATTAGCTGAAGGACACAGGGGAAGAAAAGATGGTCTTTTATGTTAAACAAGGTGATATCTACCTCATCTCCTTTAAAGTCCAATATGACAATCTTCTCATGAAGGACATTCTCTTTTTCCCAAATATTTATTATATTTATTTTATTTTTATGTCTCTCTCTCTCTCACACTGTGATGTGTGTGTGTGAGATGTGTGATGTGTACATATGTAGGTGTCTGGAGAGGCCAGAGGCATTGGATCCCTCTGGATCTAGAGTTACAGAAAATTGTAAGCTGCCTGATATGGGTGCTGGAAACTGAACTCCAGTCCTCAGAAGATCAACAAATCCTCTTAACTGATGAACCACCTCTCCAGCTGTATAGTGCTTTCTAAACAATTGTGTGTGTGTGTGTGTGGGTATCAGGTGGCTCCAAAAAATCCTTAATAATTTCCTGTTGTCCTTCATGAGGTTATGAGTAAACAGACAAAACCTTGAGAAACTACATAATGATTATAAAACACTATCACAAGGAAAGACTGAGGATTGGGTGACTTAGATACAATAGAAAATTTCTCACACTTCTGGGAAGTTCCAGGTGCAGGTCCTGGTAGATTTTTGGTCTGATGACAATCTGTTTCTTGGTTTTTGAACATTGACTTTCTTATTGTGTTTTCATAATAAATAAGTGGAAGGTTTAAGGAACCTCATCTCTTCACTTATCTGGGTACTAATATCATCCCTCAAATCTCTTTCTCTAATGCTGTCAACATGCTGGTTAGCTTTTCAACCTGTGAATTAGAGGGAAAGAAGGAAAATATTCAGTTCCTTGCTTTGTGTGTGTGTAGAATGTGGTGCAATTATGTTTCTATACTGTGAAGGTTAGAGACAGATTCTCCTCTGTTTCTTTCTGTTTTGTTTTTCCAAGGTAGGATCTTTCACTGAACCTGGACTGGGCCTTACTGATTCAGCTCAACTTGCTGGTCAGCAAACCCCAAGTATCTCCCTGCCTCTGCCTCTGAGTGTTCCACTCTGCCAGGCATTATTCACATGTTTTTTTTGGTGTGTTTGTGGAGAAACAGAACCAATAGTATACATACATATATATGGCCCGGTGTGGTGGCACATGCCTTTAATCCTAGTACTCAGGAGACAGAGGTAGGGGATCTCTGTGAGTGCAAGGCTAGCTCAGTCTACGTAGCAAGTTCCAGTCCAGCCAAGGCTTACATAGTGAGACCTGTCTCAAATAGATATATACAAGTATTTGGGGCTAGAGAGATGGCTCAGTGGTTAAGAGTGCTTCCAGAGGACCTGAGTTTGGTCCCCAGCACCCATCATGTCAGGTAGCTCAGAACCTCAGGCAATTCTGGTTCTAAGGAATCTGCCTCCCTTCTCTCAATTTCATGGGCACCCACACACATATAGTGTGTACTCACACAGACACACATGTATAATGGGAGGAGGGGCTAACTAGTATTAGTGGAAGGTCTCTGTAGGGGAGCAATTTTAGGCTAGACCCATCTGGGAAGAGGAAGCTATGGCCAAAAATGACTGGTCAATTATTTAGAACAAAAATGCTTGTATGTACCTGGACCAAAAGAAGGTTTGCCTTCTGAACCTCACAGGAATACTTGCCATTTCCATGGGACTAAAAGCATTGGGGTCCTTGACATGGCTGCGCTCATATCAATAACATACATTCACTCAGGGCTTCCTCTGCTCCTTACTCTGTCTCTGACCTTTCGGTCCTGATCCAGCCCCCAACAGATTAGATACAACTGTCTACACCCATGAAGGTAACTTCACTGGGAATAGAAAACACTATCACACCGCCACAAAAACCAAAGCATCCATCACAGCTTGTGTCTTGGGCCCTTAACCCTAAAATTAGGTTGTTGGCAGGTGGTCTTGTGTTCTGTGTATTCAGATGCTGATGATTTCTGTGCCTTGAGATCTGGCTGCAGTCCGGATGTGGGCATTGCAGTGATGGTTGAATGATCTCTTGTATCAGTGTTGTATAAAGAATGTTCTCCATCTTCTCTGATAGGTTAATAAAAAGCTGAACAACCAATAACTGGACAGAGGAGATAGGAAGGATGGGCATCTGATCCAAACCACGGGTCACAGAAAGCAGAAAGGGGACAGAAGTTGCCAAGTTCCAGAGAGAGAGAGAGAGAGGGAGGAAGAGAAGACACCATGAGGTGGGATGAAGAGGTGGCCATGGGAAGTTCACCATGAGGACAAATACATTGAGCGGAGCAATTCAGATGAAGACCGAGATGGCAAGTAACTTGGGCCAGGTGACTGGGAAGTAGTCAGACTAGCATAGAGAGTTAGAATAGATGAACATCTGCTCAGTTATTGTGCTTAAAGCCTGTTGAATAGATCTAATAGATCTCCATGTCAATTATTTGGCAGCTGGAAGGGGAATAGAAAAAGATACTACCTTTAGAATTCTTACTACAGTTAATCCATTCTGACTGCCTAAGAGGCATACAAGTATAATTCCATTATGCAGAGGTTAAGGATTGCTGCAAATTTTCATCCAGTCACAGCTACATAGACCCTCATCTCAAGCAAACAAAAGAAAGAAAGAAATCATCAGACCACTGATCTAAGAAGTCACCTCTGTGAGGTAGAAAAATATTTATAAAAAAACAAAATAAAAAATTTCTTGCCAGGGGTGGCATCTCACCCCGGTAATCTTACCACCTAGGAGACCAAGGCAGGGAGACTGCTGCAATTTTGAGACATTTGAGGAACAATGAGTTCCAGGGCAGCCTGGTCTATAGAGTAAGACTCAAAACCATTCTCTCCATTGGAATATTTCTTTTTCTTTTCTTTTCTGTGCATTGGTGTTCTGCCTCCATGTATGTCTGTGTGAGGGTGTCAGAGTTACAGACAGCTGTGAACTGCCATGTGGGTGCTGGGAATTGAACCTGGGTCCTTTCGAAGAGCAGCCAGTGTTCTTAACCACTGAGCCATTTCTCCAGTCCTGGGATATTTCTTACATAGAGTGAGAGGACCTAACCTACTCCATTTTGAATCAGGTCTACCATATTGGACTTCAGTTTCAGTTTCCTGGAGAAACTAGTCAGACTTCTCAGAAATACCACAAAGAAAGGGCAACCAATCAGAAATTGCCCTGTCATCTGGCCTGAGGTTAAACCAGGTATGAGGCAAATTAGATATGAGGTAACTGTTCTGGTCTGAGAACTGTAAACCAATCAAAACCACACAACTATCTCTTACCATGAGCTCAACCAATCCCAATAAAGATCATATAACCACAACTGGCAATCCTCTAACTGACTTTAAAAGGAGCCTGAGAACTTCCCTCGTGGTCGTACCATTCTGTATATGAATGGTCGACCCCTGCATGATGGCTGTTTCTGCAGAATAAATCTCTTTGCTTTTGCATACTCTTTCAGTCTGGGGCCTTCCTTCAGTTATTCTCCAACCCTTACAAGAGAGATAAGACAAAATAAAGCTTTCATAGACACACAACATCCACGACTGTGGACAAGTATAGACAAAAGATAGAAAATGATCTTAAAGTCAAATTTCACCAGAGGATACCAAAGTCTAATCAGACATCAAAAACCTCCATGTCATATAATAACACTAATATTGAGAAGTTAGGTTGTAGCTCATATGTGATTTGAGAGACTGAGGCCACAAAAGCAAGACAAACCAAAGGATCTGACATTGAAGGTCCAAAAATCTCATTAGAGTTAGGTCATTTACCATTTTTATTTGTGTACATTTGTTGATTTCAGTGCTTCAGGGTCTCTCTAGTGAGGGTCTTTTAAGTAAGAAAATGGGATACAGAACAGATGGCTTAGCATTTAAGAACACATACTGCTCTTTCAGAGGACCTGAGTTTGGTCCTCAGCACCCACTGTGAGGGATGCTGACAATCACTCCAGCTTCAGGGGATTTGACACCATCTTCTAGTCTCTGTGGGAACTGGACTCATATGCACTCCCTACACACACACACACACACACACACACACACACACACACACACA